>RYFJ01002709.1:0-153238 GCA_003991445.1 Oryza meyeriana var. granulata
ACCAGAGAGAGATTTAGTATTCTTCCTATGTAATTAGGAGATCGGACCATGGGGGGGGTCCTAAATAGGACCATGTAACTCGGGATATATATTCGTACGCCCGGGGACCTTGTAATCATCACAACGATCAAATACAAATTCGGCGCATCGCCACCCCTTCGACGGGATCCTGCTTCTCGAGCCGGGCTGCATCGGTTAGGTCAACTCCTGCGAGAGGGTAAGTCTCGTCAGCACCCGGTACCTATCGGCTAGGTTCCTCGGTTTAGGACAGATATTCTAGTCGGTTTATGGTAGTCGCTTACCACGATATATTCTTTATCTATGGCTGTATCAGTTTAGTTTGACCTCATAGATTGATAGGTTATCACATCACGCGTGCATAGATCGTATCGGCTTACCGGGCAGCGATTTATCATCGGTTCGTGCTGGCATCGGTTGGGTCCGACCTACTGACTGCGCTAAGTGATAAGTGATCTGCTTAGGCCGATGCGTTGTGTGCAGGCGTTTAATTATCGGAGTGCAATCAGCCGGTAAAGTTATTTTCATCACGGTCGCATCATAGTCTATCGGCCTATAGGCATCGTATCAATTGTTGGTTGTGCTGCAACGGTTGGGCCGATCTTTAGACCAACGTAATAGATTTACTCCTTTGATGAGCCGATGGTGTTGTGTGATGGTGTTATCGGAAGTGCTGCCGATTAAGTTTATCTGTTAAAGGTCGACTAC
The DNA here is from genome assembly GCA_003991445.1 of Oryza meyeriana var. granulata. Taxonomy (NCBI): domain Eukaryota; kingdom Viridiplantae; phylum Streptophyta; class Magnoliopsida; order Poales; family Poaceae; genus Oryza; species Oryza meyeriana. The sequence continues at coordinate 727 of RYFJ01002709.1, forward strand.
ATTTATTCATTTTCTTATTCTATACTCGCTCTGTTAGTAGTGCGGCTAGCTATCAATTATTTATCATTTATGTTATTGCATACTTTACTTTATATATTCTTGCCTGTATTATTGTGTACAATCGGCTACGGACTAGCGATGGTTTATCTGCCTGATCCAAGTACAGTACAAGCAGGTTTCCCGGCACGACCCCAGGTGAGGGCGCCGGGCATGCTTGGGTAAAGGACCAGTGTTGGCCCGGACAGCGGACGAAGCCAATCCGGGAGCCGAATATCAAGCAAGGGCCCGGGCACGGCATATCTTCATGGCAACACAGTAACACTAGACTATGATCGGCTACGGATTTATTTTGATTTTTTATGCATTATACTTGCCTTATTTTAACAAGTTTATAGCCGGTTTTTGAGTACCCTTGATGATCGGCTACACATATTTGTTTATTATTATGGCTATTTTGCTCTTGCCGTCATCGTGGTTAAGCATGTATAAGTGGCTACAGTGTCCCATCGCATCGCTGATGAAACGAGTCCTAGATCGGCTTTCCAGCCGATTGGCTCATTGATCTTAACCATTTTCGTCCTTGTCAATTACAGGGTAAATTGACTGGGCACGCCTACGAACCTCAACATTTAGGACCTGCACTGGAGTCCAGCAAATCTCCCGGCTTCGGTGTCGACCTGACGCCAACCAGATCCGGCGATTTTTTGGCGTCAACACTACTACCAATACCGTAGATATGCCATTAGCCACGAGCTCTCTCGTCCATATTGTTTATATTCCCAAAATTTTGAGGTATACCTAACAATGAATACATGATAATCTGTAATCCACATATTTGCAAGTATATTTCAACATTACCATACTATATGGTAAACCATGTAGGAAATCATGGGCCAAGGAATTTGAAATTTGTTGCCAGACGGTCACATCTATCTAACATGTTCGAGACATTAATGTGTAATCTTTCATCCTATGGATTTTCAAATGCGGAAATTGACTCCTCAAGGGAAATCCACCGTTGTTAGATCAAGAGAATATAGTGCTTATACTTTATAAGAAGATATACACCCAGATCTCAAAACTGAGCAGTTTCTCAGAACTAGACCCTCAACTCTGTGGTTGCACTCAAAGCAAGATTTGAAACCTATCAATGCCGGAAAAGTAGGAAAAAGATTATCTACTATGTTTCTTGGCTAATAGGATCCTCAAACATCCACTAGAGGATGCAGAAAGGGTAAAGACATTCAAGAATAAAAATGACAAAAATAGTTTGTCACAGGATGTGGTTACTATAAACTAATCCAAAGAAATGCCACACCCAAAACATCTGGTTGATCTATTCTGGCGCAAAGATCAAACCTGCTCAAGAAAAAAGAATCTGAAATAAATTTTCAGTCTCCAAACTTGACAACTCGATAAGCCGTTGGTTCCACAGCAGTTCTTAATGGAACTCAACAACAACATTCCCTTCCATAGAAGGGATGAAATTCTCATGAGCCTAAAAATATGCTTGGTGGAATTCCACTTCCTAAGACATGACTGGAGACCTAATTAGTCCTGCTCGACTACAATAATACTATGTTGACCAAGTCCTACTATGTGTTGTAATATAAATAGTTGTCATCTATATTGTATGCTACGAAGCTACATACGTATGGAACTATTCGGTATTGGAATAAAAGTCGTATCCTATATCATATGACAAGAATTGTCTTATGAATTCTTCTTTCTATGATATAGATTTATGGGAGTCATCCAATGAAGGAGCAATTATGCCTTGTGGATTAATACTTTCACAAACTCTAATACTTCAGGACACAAATATTTTCTGACTCTTGAAAAGAGATAAGAAACGTGTTTCAACATCGCCAAACGTGTGCAACGATAAGTTTGGCTCTGGTCATGCCACTCATCTGTCCTGATGGGTACTTTAGTTTTAATAATCGAGGATGCATTATTGTATCCCGATTCTATTCTACTCGTACTCTAATAGTTATAGAGATTCCACATGAAAGGTTTTTAAATCTGAAAACCAAGATGACAACAGAGAGGAATATCTCCTCTTAACAACAACGGATCATGGCAAACGAAGAATTAGAAAAGATTATATTACTTTATTCCTCCTGGATTGTACTACTATGAAACCCGTACAACATATTGCGTACATGATAATTTTTCAGAATGTTTACATATTCCAAACTTGGTATAATCGCCTTGACCATCCCACCATAGGGATGATACGAAAAAATATCAGCAACACTAATGGTCAGATTTTCCCACAATCTTCGGATTTTATGTGCACTATTTGTGCCATAGGAAAATTAATTTTGAGGACACTCTTACCTCAAAATTAGAGCTGAGCTACTCAAAATTTCTTGAACACATTCAAGATATCGATGTGGCTCCATACATCCATTGTATAAACTGTTCAGGTACTTCATGATTATAATTGACACATCTACACGATGGTCCGACATGTGGATTTTATTCACACAAAACCATGTATTTGCCAAATTAGTTGCTCAAATTATTAAATTATGAGCATGTTATCCTGAACATTGAATTCAATCAATTCGAATGGACAACACTGCTAGATTTTACTCAAAATGTCTTCAATGACGATTGTATGGCTAATATGTTCAGCACTCTGATCCATTTGTTTATACACAAAATGGATCTCTCATCAAGAGAATGAAGCTCATGGCAAGATGTAACGCCCAGAAATTCAACACCGAAATTCTGAACATTCAACACCAAAATTCTGAACATTCATGTGTATTAAATCCCTATCTAGGATAGCCAAGGTACACAAACCAAGTTGCCATACAGAGTGCGTCTTACAAACAGAGTAAAATTATATTACATAAATACAGCGGACAAAGGGAAATATAGCCTATAAACATTGGGCCAAGCAGCAGCTTCCATCCCACAAGCACTTTGACCGTGGAGCCAGCCTATTCCTCAGAACGATCCTCGTCAGACGCGTACTCCACCATTGAGAGGGGAAAAAGGGAGCAAAGTTGAGTACCACCCACAGTACACAACAAATTACACCCACAATTATGCATATGCATGAGAAGCAAAGGTAGGCTAGGGTTTGATTTGTGTAAGAGCAGTTGCAAACAGTAGTAGTTCGTAAACAGTAAAAGGTTGATTAATTTAACAATATTAATTCTCCACCGATTAACGTTACCCCACGTTAACCAGGCCCAACCATCCCTTATTGGGTAACGTTACACCATGGTAACCAGACTCCACTAATGAACGCTACACCACGTTCACCAGACTCCTCCAATTAACGTTACACCACGTTAACCGGACTCCACTGATTAACGTTACACCATGTTAACCAGTCTCCACTGATCAATGTTACACCACGTTGACCAGTCTTCCCTGATGAACGCTACACCACGTTCACCAGGCACCTCCGATTAACGTTACACCACATTAACCGGACTCTACTAATTAATGTTACACCATGTTAACCTGTCTCCACTGACCAACGTTACATCACGTTGACCAGTCTCCCCTGATGAACACTACACCACGTTCACCAGGCACCTCTGATTAACGTTACACCACATTAACCGGACTCCACTGATTAATGTTACACCACGTTAACCAGTCTCCACTGACCAATGTTACACCACATTGACCAGTCTTCCCTGATGAACGCTACACGACGTTCATCAGGCACCTCTGATTAACGTTACACTACGTTAACCGGACTCTACACCATCCACCTGAACCATACCAGTTTCATAAAGCCAAATTAATTAACTAAAGGTGAGACTAATCATGGTGAGTCTTGACCAACGTGCCCATAACCGCGGGCGCGGCTATTCGAATAGATTTAACTCTGATCAGAGGTGTACAACTTTACCCACAAGACACAGCCTCACACACGTTTCCGTGCGCCATTGCATCACCACAATACCCCGTAAGAGGCCGTGACGGGACCGCTCACACAACCTCTCCCAAACCATCCACACCACGCTGAGGTTGCACCTGCCAACAGGACACCCCATATTGGCCAGGCTACCCCCCTTGCACCACGATGGATCCGGAAGCCGATCAACCCTACCCCGAGCCAACCCAACTCCATCACGCCCACCCTCATCATCGATGCCTAGGAGAGGGAGAAGAGACGCTACAAGTCCAGCCGTTGCCCACGCTGACTCGTGAAAAGTACGATTAATTGCCCAAGTGGTTCCCACGAACCGGTCCTTAATTGCCATGGGTGTGACAAGCAGAACCATACACCCACAGCTCACCATTTAGGTCCAATTTTAGTAATTTAACATTAGCCTATCCAAGGTTCCATTTTTCCGACATTGAGTCGAATCAAATAAAAAGATAATATTTAATTCCCAGGTAAGCTATTTTGCTAAGTATGGCTAAGCATCCTAGGAATAGTAATCTAATCATATTATTACCCAGGTGACAAGGATTCAGGTTTCAAGACTAAGGCACAGTCCTATCATTATATAGGTTATAACCCATCCACATGAAATATTGAAATAATACAGTTTATTTAAGTAAACAAAGCATTTTAGCGAAAAACGGGTACAAAATGATCAAGACTACAGTGTGACTTGCCTTCCTCCAGCTCGACGAACTCGGCTACGACCTCGTAGTATAATGGAGAATCGACGGCGTCGGATTCTATAACAGGCAATACACAAACAATTAAAAATAGTACATGTGGGCAAGCAAACATAAGCTGAAAATATTTTTAATGAATTCTTGGCATTTTTCTGGATTTAATGAAATTTGAATGGACTTAATCGGAGTTTGTATGAATTAGATATGAATTGTTAAAGTTTACTGTGTTTTCTAATACAAATTTAATTACTAAACGATTTATTGCGCAATTAATCGATTTATTACATCACTAGACCGGGAAGCCGACACCGATAGGCGGGCCCCACCAGTCAGCGGCGCAGAGGAGGGTGGCGCACGGTGAACATGGTCCACCGAGCCAGAAATGAGTGCGCCACGTGGCACACACGTGGCGCCAACACAGCAGCCACGCGAGCGACCACGCAGGCACCCGACGGGCGGCCCCGATCTGCCACCCGGTGGATCGGATGGCCCCGGGGACGCGCCGGCCGTCCCGGGCGGGAGGCGGTGGCGCGCGCGCCCCAATGGTCGCCGGTGGTGACCACACGGCGCGGCGGCGGGCAAACAGAGAGGCAAAAAGGAATGGGGAAATGGCGGGGAGCTCACCGGCGGCTCGCGGCAGCGAACGACGGCGGGAGGACGACGGCGGCGAGGCGGAAGCGGCGGCGACTTCGGGACGGCGTCGGCAACGGCGCTTCGGCGATGACGGGAGAACAAGGAACAGCGGTCGACGGATCCTGGGAGATGGGGAAGACGAGAAGAGAGTTAAGGCGGAGTAAGGAGGCACGGCGCGACGGAATTGGCCGGCCGGGGAGGAGACAGAGGGCTGTAGCTCACTGTGCACGAGGGCGGAGCGTTCTGGCGGGCTGCGGTGTCCACGAAACGGTGGCCGAGGGACTCCTCAGCAAGGTGGAGACGACGGCGGTGGCGGCAGTGTTTGGTGGCGTCTAGAACGGCGGCGAGCGACGGCCGAAGTTGGTGAAAGGCGGCGGAAGCTCGGGTGCGCGGTGGCGGCGGTGTTTGAGGGCATGGAAAGGCTCGGTATGCTGGGGAAAAGATGGAAGAGGAGGCGAGAAAGCTTTTTATGCACGCAGGCGGGCGAGATCGTGGCCGAACGGCTCCAATCATGCTCTGGATTGAGGGCGGCGGCGACGGGGTCGTGCACGCGATTCCCGCGCAGGAGTGGGTGAGGACGCCGGAGGAAGCGGAGGAATGGGGGTGAACTCGGTCCGCCCTCGTTTGAACCAAGAGTGGGCGCGCGCGGAGGCGGCGCCGATCGAACGGTGGAGGGGATTTTTTCCCCTCCGCCCGATTTGGACGGAGAAGGAAGAAGGGCTGACAGGCGGGCCCAGCCTGTCAGCGGGGAGACGCGCGGCGCGCGGGCGAAACGGCCCGACGGGCGGGCCCCGCAGTGCAGAGAGAGAGCAAGCGGGAGGGACGGCCGACAAGTGGGCCCGGGGCGCGGCGCGCATGGGCCACACGGAGGCTGGCGGCACAGTGCTGGGCCACGGCCCAGCGACAGGGAAAAAGAAGAAAAGGAAAAAGGAAGAAAGGAAAAGAGGGAAAAAGATTTCCAGCGCGAAATTAATTCCGATAATCATTTTTGATTTATTAAAAATAGTTTCTATGCTCTGAAAATTCCACTAAAAATTCAGTTAATATATTTTGGCAAGGGAAAGATAGGAAAAATGTTCCTAGCCATAGTAGCTTATTATTTTGCATTGCACACATTTAATTAATTCCTTTAGCCATTTTAATTTAATTTCTTGGGACTTTTTCTCTGGTATTATTTTTGTGTGGCTAAATTTAGGGTGTGACACAAGACCATTACGAAATTGCAATTAACCAACCTCTAGTTGGTGATATGTGGCCTTACACACCGCATCATTTCAAATTCATTACACTGCAATCATACAACCTCCTCCTTTGCAGTTTGTACGTGGAAATTTGGCCTCAGCCAAAGATTTTCCATCTGCGAATCGGCAACGTTTTGCACGTAGCGATATCACCACCATAGCATACATCATTCGGCAATGGGGACCAACATAAGGTATCATTATCCGTCTATCATAAATACCTCAGGTCTTTTCACAGGGAATTAATAAACAGTCCATATGCTATTTACATTAAAGACAATTCCAGGCATTAGGGGGAGATATATACCACATAAAGAATGCTAGGAATTAAAAAGAGAATATCAAATATTAACATTCCATCCTCATATCCACGTACCAAAGAATCTGATCCAAATAGTTTAGAACATCTTATATTTGCAATATATTGCAAATATTCTACCAAAAACATTTACTTGTTATAAAAGTGTCACAAAATCCTGCACTAGAAATAGTGGAGGTACCAAAACAAAACCACTCAACTCCCGAAATGAAAAATAAGAGGGAGATAAGTATGGTCATAAGGGATACAGCTTTTTGAAAGCTTCTGCGGACATAGAGGAATATCATTCCTGCAATCAGTAAATGTAAATCAACATCAAGTTGATTGACACCATATGGATATTTACTATCCAATGCCTTTGGATGTTTATCATCCAAAAGCCCAGCAAAAATTGTGCATAACTTTCAAGTGCTGGGTCATAGGAACGCTCTAACTCTGTTTTGGGAAATAATATGGAGTTCAAAATGGTTGATATTTCCACAAGCTATATTGGTTCCATTGAATCAATCATACAAAGACTACAAATTGTCGACATATACTCCTCAAAGTTGTGTTACACCTTGAACTGGATCCAGACCAAAAGTCCTAGGCAAAGTATCAAAACACTCAAATTGGATCAAATCAAAGGTGGCAATTAAGAAGAATTGCTCTCACTCAACAATAGAAAGTATTACCCTAGTAATACATTCTTCTCATGTCTTCCTTACGGAAGCGAGGTGGTGAGATCGTGAGAGCTTGTAGCACATGGTTTCACGCAGAGACCAAGCATAGCATACCGTTGGTATGTGCGGAAATCGCGTTACCATATCTGTCGGCGAAACGGGACTGGGGGTCCCCAGGGTCGCCGGGGACGCGTGGGTCTTCGGCCATGTCGGCTACCCTGGTCCCGGGAAGCCCCGTTCCCGGGGCGCGACCCCGGCCCCGGGAACCCTCTCCCCGGACCACGGCGCCCGGTCCCGAAACTCCGTTTCCCCGGACCCGGTGCCCGGTCCCGGGACCCGGTCTCGTCGGCCACGTTGGCTACCCCGGTCCCGGGAAGCCCCGTTCCCGGGGCGCGACCCCGGCCCCAGGAACCCTCTCCCCGGACCACGGTGCCCGGTCCCGGAACTCCGTTTCCCCGGACCCGGCGCCCGGTCCCGGGGCCCGGGACTCGTCGGCACCCCCCGATGATCGGCTCCTCCGAGCTGATCGGCCTCTTCGCTGATCGGCACCTCCCGCCCGGATCGGCCACTCAGCAGACGGCACTGGCTGACCAACTACAGCATTAATGACGAGGCGACGGGGCACGTTGCCCCTGTCGTCCGCTCCGCCACGCGAAAGTGTCTCAGGATGGCCCCCCGTGGACACCCGACTGCTGTCAGAGGCCTGTTGACTTCTGTGGCAAGGGCGTGCGCCGAAGTCCAAGTAGTCAGAGACTCTTGACTTCGGCAGCGTGTCCCATCACATCCTCACGACTCTACCGCCCGCTGCATACCTACTCCGGCATGGGCTTAGCAGGCGGGGACGAGAGCGACCAGACGCTCCACCGACTCCGGCGCAGGCTTTGCAGGCGGACAGGGGCGACGGGACGTTCCTCCAGCTCCGGCGTGGGCGTCGCAGGCGGACGTGGAAACAGGAGAACTCACCAGAAACTCTCTCTCTCGGTGTGCTGGCACTGTGGACTCCCCTGCTCTATAAAGGAGGATCCCAGCCGACGAGAGAGGCAGCTCAAGCTTCGGTCTTAGACAACAGAGATCTCCTCCTCCTTCCTCTAGTCCGGTCGCTGGTAGAACGACCGACGCCACCTCCGGGTTCCCGGTGAGCTTCCGAGCTCCCGGGGTCCTCCTTGTAAACTTCGCTCCACATTCATCTCTCTCTCTCATAGTCCAAAACACAGGAGTAGGGTATTACGCTCCGGCGGCCCGAACCTGTATAAATCCCCCCGTCTCCTCGGTGCGCCGCGGTTCTTCGCCTTCCGGACTGTCGATCTATCTCCCGCGTGGTCACTACAGATCGGACGGTCCGGACCTTTCTGTCTCCAGCTCGGGCCCCTCTGTTTCTGTCCCGAGCGCTGATTCATCTTCTTCCACCCGAAGCCGGCTTCGCCTGAGAACTACTCCCCTGGCCGAATCTCAAAAGGGGGGTCTCCCGATTTCCCGCCGTCGAGGTTTAATCCTCCGACAGCTGGCGCGCCAGGTAGGGGGAGTTTCCTTTTCAGGTGTTACGCCGGCGCCTCCAACACCGACGCGCTCCATGATAGGAGGCCACCATCATCGTCGAGACTACGGCGAGGGGTCCGGCGGCTACTCCCCCCGGGCAACGTGGCCCCCGACAGGGGCCCTGGAGAGGACGGCAGGCTCTCACGTTCCGCGCTACGGCGGAACAGGAGGAAGCACCAGAAGGCCAAGGCGGCAGCCGAGAGCTACGCCTTGGCGGCTGCGGGCAGCCCCCGGAGCTATGATGCCCGCGGAGGCGATGGTCGCGGCAAGCGGCGAAAGGCCGCACGCGCGCCGCCACCGCCGGCGACAACCCAGAAGTGGTGCCCCCTCCACCAGACGGACTGGCACGACATCGCGGAGTGCCGCGTCGTCCAATGCTCACACGAGCGTACCGAGCCGGCCTTAGTTCGGGGATGGTGCGCCTACCACAACACGGACCGGCACGACATCACCGAGTGCCGCGCCGTCCAGGGCATGGCCGAGCGCCTCAAGCCGGCCGCAGCCCGCGGGTGGTGCGCCTTCCACGACACGGACCGGCACGACATCACGGAGTGTCATGCCGTCCAGCGTTTGGCCGAGCGCCTCGAGCCGGTCGAAGCCCGGAGGTGGTGCGCCGTCCACGAGACGGATTCGCACGACCTCGTGGAGTGTCGCGCCGTCCACAAGTTGGCCGAGCGCGTCAAGAAGTCTCGGCAGGAGCCTTAGCAAGCCAAGCCCGGTCGGGACGTTTCGGACGGTCCGGCCCCGGTTCAGACGGTCCGAGCGCGGGGATTTGGATGGTCCGATCCCTGGCCGAACGGTCTGGCCGAAGGCAACAGACAGGCCGACCAACGGCCTAGCCCTGGGAAGCCCGAACCTAGGCCGCCTTGCCAAGGCGAGTGCGAGCCTCGGACGTGGCACCCGGAACAGCCAAGCCCGGAGAGATCGTCCCGATTCGTCCCACATTCCCGGGAAGCATCGACTGAATCGGTTCCGTTTCTTTGTTTGGCTTTTGGTTTAATGAAAATCTCTGCTCTCCTCCTTTATTAGAGGAAGTCTTCCCTTTTTCTTTGTCCTAGGGTACAACTACCCGGACTCCATCGGACGCGATGGCGAGTCCGGGCAGTTCGCCCCGACTCAGTCCGGGGCCTCCGGGCCCGGACGCGCATAGGGTACAACTACCCAGACTCCATCGGACGCGATGGCGAGTCCGGGCGGTTCGCCCCGACTTAGTCCGGGGCCTCCGGGCCCGGACGCGCATAGGGTACAACTACCCGGACTCCATCGGACGCGATGGCGAGTCCGGGCGGTTCGCCCCGACTCAGTCCGGGGCCTCCGGGCCCGGACGCGCATAGGGCACAACTACCCGGACTCCGGACCACGCCGTCCTGTCGAGCAGGAGTCCGGGCAGGCCGCTCCCGGTCGAGGATCTTCTCCCGGTGTCAAGAGCTCGCACCCTCGCAAGGGAAGCTGAGCCCGAACACGACCCTTAACAGGCCAGAACCAGAGAGCATCCTCGCTGCCCTCGGTAGCGGGGCTCGTGCCCGCTCCTTGCGCCGTGGCCTCAGGTCATGACACGCGAGTTGATAGTTGGGCACGCACCAATAATAATCCGCAGGCAGCAAGCGTGGCGCTCGTCGTAGAGCGCCCCTCGCCCGACAAACATATGGCCTGGGACTTACCTCCCGGGCCCGACTCTGAGGAGCCCGACCCGGGGCGGCATCGCCAAGGCGAGTGCGCACCTAGGAACGTGGCATCCGGAATGACCCTCACAGGGCACGAGTACCCGGACGGCGTCGCTTCGGCAAAAGCGGGTTCCGGAGAAGTTGTCCCGACATGGTCCATAATCCTTAGCCGGGCCCCCGTGCCCGGGCATGTGTCGACCATGTCAAACCGCATGACAGTCCGGGGCCCCTGGGTCCCGGGTGCATGTTTGAGCCGAGGCACAGATTCCCGAATCCGTGCCCCGGGCCCGACACCGAGGTGCCGAACCAGGACGGCCTCGCCAAGGCGAGTGCAAGTCTAGGAACGCGACACCCGGAATAGGGCGCGATAGCCCGGACAGCACCGCCCCGGCGAGAATGCATCCGGAAAGTCGTCTCGCGCCCCTTATTCGGTCCGAGGCCCCTGGGTCCCGGGCACATTTTGGAGCCGAGGCACGGATTCCCGAATCCATGCCCCGGGCCCGACACCAGGGTGCCGAACCAGGGTGGCCTCGCCAAGGCGAGTGCAAGCCTAGGAACGCGACACCCGGAATAGGGCGCGATAGCCCGGATAGCACCGCCCAGGCGAGAATGCTTCCGGAGGGTCGTCTCACATCCCATATTCAAGCCCGGGCCCCCGGAACCCGGCTTATATCAAAACCGTATTTCAGTCCGGGGCCCCCGGGTCCCGGACACATATCGCATGACAGCCGGGGCCCCCGGGTCCCGAGCACATGCCGAACTCGGGCTCGCGAGGGAAGCGAGTCCGAGCTCCGTCCCCCGAACACCAGCAACCTCCGAACAACACAATAAACCAAGGTACAAAAATATAAACGTCATCATATATCTGTGCAAACATCTCTTGAATTAGACAGGTAAAATCAGAGCACAAGCACGAGCAGAGGCCCGGAGATATTATCGCACGGGGGAAGGCCACTCGTCTCCATCGGACTGGACCCCGGGCAGGGGACCGACGTCTTCGTCGGACCCGTCGGTCCCCGGATCCTCGAAGCGCTCCCCCCACTCGAAGAACTCCGCCACCGTGGCTGCGGCATCGACCACGGCCTCGAAGTCGGCCGCGCGCTTCCGGGAGGCCTCAGTCTCCCGCTCCATCTCCACCAACCAGGACTCAGCGGCCTTCATCGCCACCCCGCACGCAATGATCTCATGCTTCCGGGCCGCGAGCCCGGTCTCTCGGGCCCGGACGCGATCTTTCCGGGAGGATGTTTTTCTTCTCCCACGCCTCCAGCTTGGACCGGGCGCGGGAGGCTTCGTTGGCGGTGCCCTTCAGTTGGACGCCGCGCCCCTCTGTCGCCCCAATCTTCAGCCGGCCTTCTACGAATCGTCTGGATTCGGACGGTCCGACCCGTGGGAGGACGATCCGATCGCCGGGTCACCATGAAGATCCCAGTGGCGACTGTTCGAGCGCCCGGGTCCCGGGTGCGTATCGCATCTAAATCAACAAGTCGTCAAGCTACACCCGCTCAAGACGAACCAGGCGGACCCCGCGTCCCCTCGTTTCTCCAAAGACATGGCCCCGTTCCTGCCCGGAACGGTTCCGGCCGAGCAACGGGGCCAGGGGCCACTGTCGACGAAACGGGACTGGGGGTCCCCAAGGTCGCCGGGGACGCGTGGGTCTTCGGCCACGTCGGCTACCCCGGTCCAGGGAAGCCCCGTTCCTGGGGCGCGACCCCGGCCCGGGGAACCCTCTCCCCGGACCACGGCGCCCGGTCCCGAAACTCCGTTTCCCCGGACCCGGCGCCCGGTCCCGGGACCCGGTCTCGTCGGCCACGTTGGCTACCCCGGTCCCGGGAAGCCCCGTTCCCGGGGCGCGACCCCGGCCCCAGGAACCCTCTCCCCGGACCACGGTGCCCGGTCCCGGAACTCCGTTTCCCCGGACCCGGCGCCCGGTCCCGGGGCCCGGGACTCGTCGGCACCCCCCGATGATCGGCTCCTCCGAGCTGATCGGCCTCTTCGCTGATCGGCACCTCCCGCCCGGATCGGCCACTCAGCAGACGGCACTGGCTGACCAACTACAGCATTAATGATGAGGCGACGGGGCACGTTGCCCCTGTCGTCCGCTCCGCCACGCGAAAGTGTCTCAGGATGGCCCCCCGTGGACACCCGACTGCTGTCAGAGGCCTGTTGACTTCTGTGGCAAGGGCGTGCGCCGAAGTCCAAGTAGTCAGAGACTCTTGACTTCGGCAGCGTGTCCCATCACATCCTCACGACTCTACCGCCCGCTGCATACCTACTCCGGCATGGGCTTAGCAGGCGGGGACGAGAGCGACCAGACGCTCCACCGACTCCGGCGCAGGCTTTGCAGGTGGACAGGGGCGACGGGACGTTCCTCCAGCTCCGGCGTGGGCGTCGCAGGCGGACGTGGAAACAGGAGAACTCACCAGAAACTCTCTCTCTCGGTGTGCTGGCACTGTGGACTCCCCTGCTCTATAAAGGAGGATCCCAGCCGACGAGAGAGGCAGCTCAAGCTCCGGTCTTAGACAACAAAGATCTCCTCCTCCTTCCTCGAGTCCGGTCGCTGGTAGAACGACCGACGCCACCTCCGGGTTCCCGGTGAGCTTCCGAGCTCCCGGGGTCCTCCTTGTAAACTCCGCTCCACATTCATCTCTCTCTCTCATAGTCCAAAACACAGGAGTAGGGTATTACGCTCCGGCGGCCCGAACCTGTATAAATCCCCCCGTCTCCTCGATGCACCGCGGTTCTTCGCCTTCCGGACTGTCGATCTATCTCCCGCGTGGTCACTACAGATCGGACGGTCCGGACCCGATTCGGACGGTCCGGACCTTTCTGTCTCCAGCTCGGGCCCCTCTGTTTCTGTCCCGAGCACTGATTCATCTTCTTCCACCCGAAGCCGGCTTCGCCTGAGAACTACTCCCCTGGCCGAATCTCAAAAGGGGGGTCTCCCGATTTCCCGCCGTCGAGGTTTAATCCTCCGACAATATCTAATTATTGGCAGATCAAATGAGTTTAATAGATTCAGACAATTAAATTCCCAATGGACTTCATATTTTGAATCAGAATATAAAATCGTAATATATATTGTGTACAACTCAAGTCACCCTATGACTTGAACAGTCAAGTTGATTGTGGTACAACTGACTATGTGAGTTCCTTCCATAAAAGGTAACTCCAATCATAATGATTGCATATGTGTGTTCATAAAGAAATCTCTATTTGGATTTCCTATCATCTCAGCACATATTGATGATCTTAACATCATTAGAACACACGAATCAAACAAGCAATCATCTTAGGAACAATTTTCTCACTAGAGAAATTGACCTTTAAGACGGATTCTAAGATGAAATATTTAGTTAAGACCAAATTACGCTTGAGTCTATAACTTAAGCATATAAATCAGTCCATCAATATTCTATTGATATTGTCAACCAGTATCTAGATGATATTGGACAATCATATCCATAAACACTTGTGGTCATTCAATTCTTAAAAATAGATCAATATCCATTTAGACCCAGGGATAATATATTTTAGTGCCATTAAAGCACTAATGTATCCTGCATATTGCAACAGGCGTGAAATTGCATTTGCAGATACCTTACTAGCTTAAAGTAGCGTAACTCCAATAACACCATTGGGTAGGAGTTAGAAAGGATATCCATAGATATCTTTGTAGTACAAAATATCTTGATTCATCATTTAATAAATCAAGCTAAGACCATAGTGGGATATGTACATACTGGCCAACTAATCCCTAGAATGATAGATCATGTACTGATTTTATAGTGGTATAGTTTCCTTATAAGAGTCATCGATATAAACTTCAATGGTTACTTCCATCTATCATTTCAAAGTTTTACATTCATATGAATGACTTCGTTGAGTGATTAATCACATGCAATAGTCATATAATATTGATTCCATTTGAATCATCTACCATTATCTACAAAGATAATGATGCTTACGTTGATCAAATGTAGACAGGTGCATAAAGAGTAATATCATTAAGCATATTACTCCTAACCTATTTTACCCATATCAATTACATGAGAGTGGGGAAATTAGTATCTTGCAAAGTCCTATGACAATCTCATGGACCTATTTTACTACGTCCTTACCAACTTCCACATTTTTCGAAATGTATTCAAGAAATTGGTATGGGACGATTATATGACTTGCAAGAATCAGAGGGAGTAATCTCCTAGATTATACCTGTTCAAAGCAATATTGTACTCTTTTCTCCTCTTATGTGTTTTTCCCTACTGGGTTTCTCATATAAGGTTTTTAATGAGGCAATATATCAACGTAGATATATATCATATCTCTATTTTCCCCACGGAGTTTTTAAAAGGATATCAATGATATATAATAACTTCTCATATTTTTCCTATATAGTTTTAGAGGAAGTTATTCTTTATTATGATCCAATAATTATAATCAAAGTACTAAAATTCTTATATGAGTTTTTCATTTCTTAAGGTTTCTCAGAGAGAATTCACATATATGTCATATCATTTTCTCCTTATATTTTTTTCATTGGGTTTTAAAGGGGTTTTAATAGCATATCTATACGATGGTTTCTCCTTAAATTTTTCCACAGGGTTTTAGAGGAGTTTTTCCAAGAGTTGGATCAAATGATGATTACCAGAAGCAAATTGATCAAGGGAGAGTGTTATAAACAAAGATTGGTTGATGATCAATTAGCACATGTTAATTATGCTTGTTTATGAATAGACATCTCTTTATGAGTGGAACCTGTTCATACTATATTCACACCCCTTCATCCTCTATAAATACTTGTAATTATCCTATACACAATCACTGATGGAAGATATGAGTTCATCTCTGAATTCTTCTAATCTCAACTTGTAATAGCAAGTGCTTTGATGGGAAATGTTCACGAGCATAGAAGTACACGGAATTGAAACTCGGACCCAATTTAATTCAGCTGTTATGCTACAACGAGATACTATTACTGACAGCTTGATACTGTTTACTGGACTATCCATCCCTTGGAAAAAAGTGAGCAGAAGTACGGGCACGCGAGGCACTATTGCTGACTGTTGAGCAGGTCTAAAAATGTGCTTGATCCTCTGAACGGTGACAAACACACCGGTTATGGAAATAAGAAAACTAATTAAGGCATCAGTTTTCAACCCTAACGTACGTTGCACGTACCTGAAACTGAAAGAAAACCGCACAGCATGGACCAAATAAAAACCCGCTTGAAACTTGTAAGAAACGTGAGCTCGAGCCCAACGGAGTACGATGGGAGCTTACATGCAATGCATGCACGCATTCTGCAATCCACATTTGCGGCATCGTAAAACGATAGGTTCGGCAGGCGCACCACCGTTGACGACGGGGCCCAATAGTACGTGCGCTACTGATCACATTAGGTCTGCCTCTTATCGCCTGCTAATTAATCACCTGCCTTATGCCTAGCACGACCCCAGCAGATCTTTATCTGCAACGCTGGCAGCACTCGGTCGCGCGCTGACCTGGCACGGCACATCGTGCTAAAGCGTCCTACGTGGAAGCTTAGAAGCACCGACGTATTGACACGTCGGCACTGCCCACTGACTGCATGGCTTCACTCAAGCGTAGGGCAGAAATGACCTGAATTAATTAACCCGTGAGCGCGTTACCCACTAACCAAAAGCTAATTATCGTCCTCTCATCTCATCTGTCCCTCGGATTATGTAGATTAAAGCTAATTCGGTAAGCGCACAAGGGTTAAAATGAACATAAAACCAGGGTTGCTATCATGCTGGGGAAAAGGGAATTCCACTCACTAGTCAGATCGATATTTTTTTTGTTTGTGATCCCATGTTATAATCCTTGGTCTAATCATGGTTTAGGTTAAATTAGTTAAAGTAAAAGTGATTGTAGCAGCAATACATAATTAATGGCTGGAATGGAGGCTGTCTCCTTAGGATAATCTTCCGGGCTTGGAAAAGCAAGGGAGATGTACCCTCTTGTACTTGAAACCACTAGTAATGGGTTGAGGTTCGGACGGATGTGGGAAAGAGATGACCTAATCTTAGTGGCAAAGGAAGGTTGCAACCGCGCTCTCTGCTGGCTGATGTAACATGTCTCAGCTAGTGACCTGCTAATGTTTCTCTAGAATATTGTAGTCCAGGAGGAGCAAAATTGGTCTATTACATAGTACAACCAAACAAGATTAGATGGGCAATAGAAGCTGATGGATGTAGGTACCACATCGTCAGGTGAAATATGAAAACAAGACGAGGAAATACGGAGGATGATGGCATCACTTTGTCAGTTAGTCCTGATAGAATCCAGGGTGCCAACCACATATGGAACACATGAAACTGTGAAATTATGAGACATTGCCTGTGCTAGAAAGACAGGATTGATTAGTCAAACTTAAGGAGCTAGCCATCTTTGAATTTAGGGTGGGTTCTAAACAGAGATTGGACCAAGATTTTCGGTGGTACAAAAACGAGGTAAGCTATTAGCATATGATTAATTAAGTATTAATTATTTTAAATTTAAAAAATATATTAATATGATTTTTTTAGAAACTTTTATATAAAATTTTTTTAAAAAAAACACATCGTTTAATAATTTGGGAAACGTTCTCACGAAAAAAGAGAAAGAAGCCAATACCGAAAAGCTATTTAGAACGCAGCCTTACGAGAAAGTCGGACTACTTAACCTCTCTAGGCTGTGCGAACACCCTTGCTGTGAGTCGCTAGGCTGCAAAATAAGTGATGTTCTGTTCTCACCTGCTTGTACTAGCACACATGATTTTTGGGTTCTGAACCTCCGATTCTTCCGACTTCATTAACACGCGAATAATTTCAAACAGTACATGGAATTTAAGATGTACTACACTGTGAGACCACAAGCTAAGCTAATTTCAGCCAGTCTTTACAAAAAAAGATCAAAAGGTAACAGATTGGAGGCAGGAAAGATGCTTGGTGTTACACTACAGCATTCATTCTTTAGTGCGCACTCAAAATTTAGTCTCACTCACCACCATTGCAATTTTGGCCCTGAAAAATTGACCTCTACGGTGTCAAACACCGGGCTGACCTGCTTCGGAGACAGGAACCGAATTTATCCCATTGATTCGTACGTGCATGTCTTGCCATTTTCCTCACCAGTCACCGAAGTCGCCAACGCCGGCTTTAATTTGTTATCCAGCTGAGACCAACAACAGGCCGTGCATGTTGGCACACAACGGAGACCAGATATCAATTTGCGATTGTTCGACGATATGGTAATCTTCGAAGGCTGGAAAGTCCGTCCAGGGCATCAACGCAGACGTTCTCAATTGCTTTGCCATGGAGATAGGCGGTGTATATTTTGATTACAGATAGCTGACAAGAAAAACTTGGTTACAGACGATACAATTAGCTAAGTCATCGTCACCATACTAGCTTCCTCTCTGCGTCAAAAGTTGGAGAAAGTAAAACAAAAAACATCACCCAACCTAATGGTGTGATCAATTAAGAGGCCTTTCCACGTCCTGCAAAGGCTGCAATTTTCTTCACGACTCTGTTAAAGCAACCGCAGCCTGGATGGATGGCTAGTGAGTGCAGAAGAGAGAGAGAGAGAGAGCACTTATCGTGGTGTAAAAGACGCTATCAAGTTAGGCTTGGTCGAGAGGACGGATCATTTTGAGAGGCCAAGCCTCCTATCACATGAGAAGTGGAACGACCAAATGCATATCGTACGTTCGTTTTTTTTCCAGCACGCAACAAAGAACAACATAGGACTCTACTCTCTAGATGTGTGTGCGTCAGATTGATCATTGATGGTGACTGAATCTGGCCTTTCCCCTCCGGTGGGTGGCGCATGGGGGAGGAAGTGCTCGCCGCCCGCCTCCACCCCCTCTCACCGAAAGGAAGCGTAGTTCAGATTATACGCAACTTGAGATAATTTTTCTGGCTGTGTTGCTATTGAATAGTGTAGGAAAGAGGACGAAAACGGTACGTAAATTTCTGATGTACTGAGATTGTTTTCGTAAAATATATAAAAATAATATTATTTTCGATCGTTTTTATCTTTGAGAAAGACAGGATCTTTGCAGAGCGTGATAAACAATATACTCCTAAGGGCCTGTTTGCTTATGCTTCTAACTTATGGTTTATACTCCGATTTTCGCTAGCATGTTTTCCAAAACATAAAATAGTGCGTTTTTTTTAAAAAACTGTCTATATGAAAATATCTTAAAAAAATCAAATAGATCAATTTTCAAATTTTTAATAGTTAATACTTAATTAATCACATGCTAATGACGTTTTGGTTTTGTGTGCGGCTTATAAGCCGGAGCCAACCTCACAAACAAACAGGGCCTAAAGCTTTGTTATAAGTCAATGTCGCATTGAATCTATTTCTAAATTACAAATTTCGGTGTCAACCAAACAAGATTTAGAATTTTTCTTGTGATTAAAATCTTGAGCATCTAAAGAATAAGATTTGAAAATTGTACATATGCTTGAAAATTGAACTGCCACTCCGATTTCCATGAGCCCAATTCAAGCCGAATAATAAGGACCCTAACTCTGTATAATGCACCGTTGTTGAGAGCTTATAACTTAAGCTTATTCTCTTATTTTTCGTGAGTATGTTTTTGAACTGTTAAACGGTGTAAATACTTATATATAAGAGTTTCTTAAAAAATCAGATAAATCTATTTTTTTTAAGTTTATAATAGTTAGTCCTCAATTAATTATGTGGTGATGACTTGTCTCGTTTTATGTATCGCTGATAAGGCAAGGCCACTGTTCAAACGTGTAGATTTATTACAGCCCTTAAGTGAAATGGGTCTAGTGGGCTTTCGATCTATAAACTCAAGTAGGCTTTGAATTACATCTCTGGGCCTAGAGTTGTGGTCACCTGCGGTAAGAAAATGCAAATGGGCCATATTCATGCGACACGAGTACTTTCTTTTGGGCCTGTACAAGGGATTAGAGCTTGCAAAGCACGCGTCACGGAGAATTTAGGGATAGGGATCTCGGACAAATGCAACGGACAAAGGATTCCGTTGCTAAAGCAAAGTACTAGTAGCAGACTTCTCTGACGTCCGAGCAGCTGAATACTAGCACGTTTCATGACCACGGACCATCAACCCTGAATCGCATATTATACGATCCAAGATCCAAACGAAACACACTGAACCAAAGCCTACACTATACTGCTGACGTTCGTTGGCCAAAGCCTGCATCATGGTCCATAGACAACCACAGTTTTCCCTCCTGACAAGTCGTCAAACCAAAAACGGGGGTCTTCCGTGCTTACCCCTACTACTACTCCTACGAAACTAGGAGCAACAAAACACGCACTCCTTCCCCTACTATGTCGCGCCAAAGCACCAGTACCACAGATCCCGACGTAACATACGTAACAGAGCCAACCGAAGGCAAAGGGCGCAACCGCGCAAAGGCAGAAGCAACCGTCGGTACGAGCGGGCAATGATGCCGCGGCGGGCCAAAAAGCGTACGCGAAAGGAGGCCAGGAGTGGAGGAGAAGAGAGGGAAGTGAACAGTCTTGGCCGGCCCAAAGCGATGGCCCCGAGCCAATCGCCGGTAAAAGCGGGGAGAGAAACGCGCGCCACTCCCGCCCCCGAGCAGGGGTGGGGGTGGGGGCGGGGGCGGGGGCCTCTTCGTGCACGCACGGCACGGCACGCGACGCATGTGGCGTCACAGGACGCGGCGCGGTTGGTGTCCTGGGCTCCTGGCTCGGCGGAGTGGGCCGGGCTGGCTGGCGTCGCGCCGGGGAATCATCGCGGCGCACGGGGAGTATACGTGTTAACCCGCGGTGCAGCGCAGTTGCGCCAGCATTGGCATGCCACCGCGCGGTGATGGCCAGCGTGCGCCCTGCGTGGGCGGCAGGTGGCCGACAGACGCCGGGCCGGGCGGGGAGAGCGAGGCGGAGGCAGAAGGGCAGCGTGGTGGCGACTGGCGACGGCCGGCCAGGCCAGGGGGCCGGAGGAGCCACGTGACGTGAGGAGACTCCCTGGGTCTCTCGCGCGCGGGGCGGTGTTCGAGGGGGGGCGGCCTGTGATCGATGTGGGCGCAGAGTCGCAGACTGCCAGTGGTCGGGGCTGGTGCTACTGTAGTTGCTCTGTCGACTGTCGGGGCCGGTCACGAGGCGGCAGCCGGACATTCCCTGGCCCCTGCCGTGCGTGTCCCGTTACGGCTCGGACATTTTCTCCAACCGCGCTAATGTTGGTTTGAGTACGTTTGGCACAAAAAGGACATAACGATTACGGCCATCCATGATTTTTTTTTTTGGCACAACAATTGCGGCCACCTTATGAAAGGCTTGAGGTAGTCACAGTCTTTGATAGTTTCTAATTGCTAGCTAGTTTATGTCTTGATTTCCGTTATGCCATCTTAGATGTGAAACGCTTTGGAAGATCCTGGAGGCTCTGGAAATGGAGCATGCATGAGTAGTAGTTGTGTACCAAACGCGATGGATCAGGACGCCGCTCCATCCCCCAATTTTGGTGGGGGTGGTCCAATCCAAGGCCTAGCCCGGCCAAAAGATCTCGCAAACGTCGCTGTTGCTTTCCTCTTTTTTCACTTTCTTTTCGTGGTCCACGGAGCCACTGGCGCTCGAAGACCGTGAGCAGAGTGAGCCAGCAGCAATCGAGCATGCATGAGCAGGAACCAAGCCCGCCAGCACCACTGCACCAGGATTATTCCGTGCCCGCACCCCACAGACAAACTGTAAAAACTCCCTGCACGACGTACGTTCTTGCCGACATGTGCGCCTCACGACGTGCCACGTCTCTCCCCCGGCCCACCTATCACCTCGAGAACAGCTGCTATTTACCATAAAAATCTGGCGTCGATCGACCACAAGTTGCATGCATGACATCACTGGCATGCTCACTTGTACAGGTTTGCTGCTGGATTACTCCTAGATCGATGCATGCTGTACTACTACATCGATCGCTCTCGATCCTCATCGCCATCGAGGAAGATCGATCCAGCCCAAGCGCGCGATCGCGATCACACAAACGACCGAGCTAGTGATCATCTGCTAGCTGTTAGGCTTTGACGGCTGCATCACCCGTAGTACCAGTGGGCTACTATACGTAACTGTCGAACCTTCAGGCCGATCGATTAATTAATTACACTCCCAAGACGACGATCCCCAGTCCAAACGCTACAGTCCGCCGATCCGACTCATCACCACTCGTCGTTCTCGCCTCGGCTGGTCTTGGATGCACCCGAGCGCCGACATGTTTGAAAGTCCGAGACTCCGAGGCTCCGAGCTAGCAGCAGCGCTAGCTCGATCGATCACGGCCGCTAGCCGACTAGTTACCCGATCGGCACGGCACGGCGACACCCCCCGCGCGGGCGCCAAGGTTAGGGGTGTCGCTGAAGCAAGCCACTGTGGATGGCCTGGCCAGCTCTCGTGACGTCGATGGCCGGACGACGGCGTCTGGCTGGCTGCCTGCTGCTGCCGCCGCCATACGATCGAGGAAGGTTGGAGGAATAACGGCGCGTTTGTCAGGTTGCTGTACGCGTAATATCGGCCGTGTCGATGTCGTCGAGCATATGGTGTGGAATCTCCCCGATGATACGATGTTGCTTTCTAGTTTGACTCGATCCATGTTGCGAAAAGATGGTGCTGATTGATCCGAGCGAGCAGTAGAATAATATAACTTGTATTTACCGAAGTGCAGTTATATGTTATTGGCACTCCGTTTATGCATCTAGAATCAAGCAAATCTGTGTTCCGGTGCAGGGAGGGAGGAAGAATTGTGTTCATTTTATCTCTGTGTGTCAGAACATAAACGATCCGAGCACAATGATTGTGCGTACTTCAAATAGCCGTAGCATGTGTGCTTTGGTGCATAAAATGGTGACCCTTAATATACAGGTACTAACGCTACTGCGCTATAATATTTTTGTTAATAAATTATTTAAATTTTATGTTAGTGAAAATAATTTCCCTAGAATCCGTTCAATTGAGATTTAATTTGATTTAGGTCATATATCAAATATACTTAAGGCAAAACACAATAATATCATATTGCCCGAAAATATTAATTTAAGTCACTTCAATACAATATATGAGGACAATATATGTAAAAAAAAGAATGATAGAGAGTTATTCCATTAATTTATTACGGACATAAACAAGTCCAAAAATAAAGCATTCGGTATAATATAGATATACTCCATAGCTAATTAACTAACTCTAACTTTGAGCATTAGCCATATACTTAAAGAAAATCTCGTGCACCGCTATGGATATTGCTTTCACATTTATTCTCTTGGCATAATGTTGATTTTGGTGTAATGTTGCTCATTACACTAAACTTACCAAAAGTAGAGGTGCTGGTATAGGATTTCCTCCATCAACATTGCTTGACTCTGTCTTTTTTTATTGCATGTTATTCAGGTTGTTTTTGATTCCTTTTTTCTCTCATTCTATCTTTATCGGGCATTTTAGACTGTTCGTTATTCGACATCGTCCCTTTCTATCTGTTGTGAATCTGAAACAATCGTCAGATGCATAGAAGTGCTCAATATTTCACAACTGTCAACATCGGTTGACTTGGCTTTCTTTCTTGCACACCATTCACGTTGACTTTTATTTCTTTGTTCTCTTTTTATCTTTATCGAAAATTTTAGAATGTTCAAAATCACCCATTTCTGTTTGTTGTGAATGAGAAACACTCTGGATGCATAGAAGTGGTTGATTCTTCAACATCGTTAAGATTGGTTGACTCAGCTTTCTTTCTTGCTCGTAATTCATATTGTCTTATGTTATATTGTTCTCTCTTTTTATCTTTATCACTAATTTCAAACCATTCGACCTCACTTCATTCTATTTGATGTAAACTTAAAATAGTCACCGCTTGCATAGGAGTTCCTATATTACGTACCATTAAGATGTTGTCTTGGCCTTCTTTCTTGCACTCTATTTGTACTATTTTTAATCCCTTTCTTCTCTCTGTTTCTTAGCCATTTTAGCTCGATGGACATTGCCACTTTCAATTTTTAGAGAAATCAAAGTAGTTGCCACGTGCATTGGTGTGTTCCTTTCTTCTACATGTTCATTAGGTATTGTAGCCCCTTAAATCAGTACTAAGTTGTCAATGACAAATGCATGTACAGACAGAAGAAAACATGCATAAAACGGATGATTCACTTGATCATGATACAAATAATTTGTTTCAGCCTTCTTCCTTGCACGATATTCACGTTTTCTTCTACTAGATTCTTCATTCTTGCGTTGAACCCCATTAGTTGTTGTTTGCAATACATTTAATTTGTCGATTATATCTCTGAATGCAAGGCACCCTCCGATGGGTGGACCCATTACGTCCATACCTAATCGACAAGTTATGTTCCTGTATTTACAATACGTGCATGTGCATAGAGATGAAAACGGTCGAAAATAGTATCATTTTTATATTATTTTTTTACGAAAATGGTCTCGGTACGGTCAGAAATTTTCTATATTTATGAATTTAACTATTTAGTGGTAACTTTAATACGACACTGACAGAGAGTAGCAGAGAAAGGGATGGGAGTCGCACGAAGAACAAAGCACACTGTGATGAGGTGGCAATGGCTGGTTAGGGCTTGGACAGCGGTGACAGTGACCTGGTGGTGCAGGTCTCAGTGGCGGCGAATGTGAGGGTTCAGGGGTTGGGAGAGAGGGACGTCGGGCAAGGGGATCAGGGGTTGGGGGCAAGGGGATCGGAGGGCACAGGTTGAGGCGACTTGAGCGTGGTGGACTAGATTTGGACCGTACGATTTGATGTAGATAAATATGGGTCATCGGATTTATCCCATGATCATTGAGTCATGGGTCAAATGAGTTGATACATTATAGGATAAACTATAGTAAATGGAAACATGGGTTGTACTAATTTTACTAGGATTTGACTTGCCTGTATGGCTAAGTAAGCATTATAGTGTCCAGGCTGGGCCACTGTTTTATTAGCATGCTTTTCGAACTATTAAATATAGTGTTTTTTGTAGAAAAAAAATGATATATATAGAAGTTTCTTAAAAACAAATAAATCTATATTTCAAATTTATAATTGTTAATATTTAATTAATCATACCCTTCGTGTTTTAATGGAACGCTGCGTCGAAAGACACATTTGGTAACGAACTGCATCCAGCGTTAATTTCAGCATCCTTATAACCGGCTATATTGGAGTAAATCTAGCTCTCTTCTTTTCACAAAGTGAGGGGCATGTGGAAATGAGAGCTCAGGCAAAAGCAAGGCCTTTTGGATAGTGTCATTGACCTTGCCAGAGTACATACTTGGAAAGCTTCAAGAGACAAAATTATGGGCCTTAACACCAAAAATGATGGGATGCTACGTGTCTTCAGCTAGCCTTTAGCTAGCCCTTGACCTGACTGTATACTCCCCATGAAATAATCGGTTATAAGATGAACACAATCAGCCATCTGAAATTTTAATGATTAATACATGTAAGCGTAAAACGACAGCTCATCTTAAATTTTTTGAAAAACGACTGTAGACTTATCTTGCAAAATAATTCATAATATGTAAATTTTCAACCCTTTATTATAAAAGAAAATGTAAGTTTTGTTATTGCCAAACACCCTATTCTATATTTTGCTATAGACAAGTGAAAGTTCTACAAAATGTCATCATAAAAACAAATTTGTTTAAGAAATATCATCGTCGTCATCTTTACATCCATTCCATTCTGTTAGCTCATATAAAAAGACAATTTTACCCCTATCAACTATACCATTTCTCTGTTCATGGAAGAGATGGAGCAAAAGGCCTGGAGGCTGTTACTAGCCAGCCAAGCAATGCTGACGGCCTAGGGACGACATGGTGGGCGGCGGAGAGGAGGCGGCCGGTAGATCCACAATGGAGACGGCTTGGGGATGACGGAGCTGTCGCACGGAGAGGCAGGGTGTAGGATCAAACATAAGAAATAAGCCTAAATGGTAGGAAAATCCAAATAATCTAATATTTTAATGGAAATAAAAGAAATCCTTAAAGCTGGATGAAGCCCGTAGGTCAGACCGTCTCTACTACGCCGGTCCGCCGTATGTCCGTCGGTTAAATCGCCATCGGTCTAACCACTGTTCTCTCGTCGGTCTGACCGTCGTCTCCTTATCGTTTGAACCATCGTGATGCAGAAAAACACAAACCGAAGATGCTCTTCAAAGTAGATTAACTTTATTGCATCAAAACGTGTTTATAAAGGACAACAACAGCACTCCTCTTTCAACTTTAGTATACAAGTCATGGCTCTAGCTAAACTCTAATTTTTCTCTTCTATAAACTTGATACCCTTAGAGTCTCTACCTCTCATCTATTTATACCAAAAATCTTCTACACAAAGTAGAAGTAGAATTCCTAATCCTACTGGGACTCAACTCCTAATCCTAATAGGACTCAAACTTTTCAATCTTTGACTCCTATCCAAAATAAACCCCTCTTTCCATACGCACACAATTCCTCTTATATGTCATATGGAATCTTCACCTCCACATGTAGTGATCTCTAGCATTTAATATCCCGTATGATCTCTCGATCATCCGTACATTAAATTCTCTCAAGTCGACTCTCGATCTATTAACGGTAATACTTCCAAGATCTCAAAACTCACGTACACATGCAGAAACAAATAAATTATATCGGAACACAAGTTATTCTCCAACTTAACTCACATAGTCACATTAGTCATATGCTTACGTCAAAATTAACTTATATTTTTTTTAACAAATATTCATTAAATAAATTATTTATAAAATTAATTGTTCATCACAGAGTACTAATCATGATCATAATTTTACTCCGAGCAGATCGGCGCGTGCAGAGCTCGGGAAGCTCGCCGGCAGCCGCCGCGCATCGTCCTCAAGCGTGAGCTGCCAGCCACCCATCGATGTCTCGAGTACGGAGCCTGGCGAGCTCAGCCTTGAGCTTGGCGGCGCGGCGGCGCAGCGCCTCCTCCTCCGCGCACACCCGGAACAGCAGCCCCACCGCCGCATGCAGCTCGCGTGCCTGCTCCGCCACCCGCTCCGCCCCGGCCCCTCCTCTCATCCCCATCTCTTAGCTCTCCTCTCTCTCCACCCTGCTCGCCTCCCTCTCTATAAATGTCGTGGGAGACCGCCTGGGAAGCTGCCGAGCAGCATGGTCGCCGTTGATTGAAGCAAGCATGCAAGGAGCTAGGAGATTTGGAGATCGGCAGTCCTGTCTATTCGCCTCGGCATGGTTCAGCGGTTCTGTTGTATGTGTGGATTTGGAGATTTTTATTCCTCCCTTCTTTTTCCGTCCTTGTTGTTGATGTATGCAAATATTGCAATGGTGTCAAGATTATCTTCTGATTAACATTTGATTAGCAGTAACCATCTACAGCCTAATCACATTTGGCCATTCAGGCATGTAGTAAATTCCTCAGGTTTGTTATGTGAGGGCATTTTGGGCATTCGAAAAAATGGATTGGGCTAACTGATGGCAATGTCATTTCTCAAACAAAGTGGCTTGTACAATGGTATTTTTTGAAATAGGCTTCGTCAATAATAAAACTTAGAACTAGACGCTTGTTAACGGTATTTCTTAGAATTTTTCTTGTTATAATTAAAATCTGTAGTCAAGCTAGATCTTGCGTTAAAGATAGTTAAGTCGTTTTATTTGGGAACAGAGTATATTTTGAACTTCCATGAATTTGAGAAATACGATGTGTGAGCTAATGTTCTTTCATTAGAATCAAGCTTTTATTACGCGCTGCTAGTGAAGGACCATAGAGTACAATTGCATTCCAGTGGAGATCTAATTAATTTATACTACCCTCCTTCCTCTCCCTCTGTTGCCCTACCAGGCTGCAAAATGATGGTAAAATGGTTGGTGTATATGGAGGGACAATCATGAAAAGTCAGGCATCACTACAACAAAAGGGCAGTGGAAGGAAACCCTAGAAATATTCTCTTGGTAGCCTCAGACATAGGTGACTACATATGATTGGATTAGCAAGGATAATAGTGCACAATTAACCATAGGTGTCCTGTTTTATTAGCAACAATTGTAGTACCAGATGAGAGATATTTTTTATTGCATAAAAGACGTATAGGCACATATACCACACTTACAAACCCGTGAGTGCCCCCCTAACACACGCTTAAAGAGATGGAGACTAGCGGCAACTTCCTGATCTTACTAAAATCCTATTAAAAGCACGTTCATGTGTACATGATATTTATAGGCACTAGGAATTAAACTCTGGTGAATAAAGTCATGCATCCACGGCTTTATCGCTACATTATCGGTGCTTTCTTTGGGAAACATATTAATTAGGAGAAGTTTATATATTTGTGGAGTTGCAGAAAGAACTAGCTAGCATTATTTGGCAGTCCTCACCTATATGGATTTGAGGGCTTGTCTGTGATTGAATTGCCCATTCGGGGTTTGAGCCCTAGTTTTGGGCCCAATATTCTGATAAACCTAGAAACCTAAAACTAAGTTAAATAATACTATTTTTATTCAAGACAACAAACTAAAACAGTAAAATAATATCTTAAATAAAAGGAGGAATAAGAATTCACACTATTTGGAGAGGTGGTACTGCTCCCTCTATTCAAAAATACATGGCATATTTTGACTATTCGATTTTGAATTCTAGCCACTATTAATCCAATATTATTTAGACTTTACCATAAAAATAATATTGTTAGATTCATGTTCGAAAGTACTTTCTCATTACTATGATTTTATAACCATAAGAGAAATAATGTAAGAAAATTTCATGATCAAAACGTGTATTTAAACAGTCAAAAATGCATCCTATGTTTTTAAACAAAGGGAGTAATATTCACACAGGGTGTCCTTAATTATTGCTCGTCTCTTTAGACTACTTATTCAGTTTTAATGTATTTTAATGTACGGAGACAATTCAAACTAACTTCAACTGATTCACGTTAGTTTTACGTCATGGTGATCCATATCCACTAACTGTCATGGACTTAATTTGTAGTATTATACTCTGCGCATATCCAGAACAGATATCGAGTATGAGTGACGAAAATGACGCTCGATGATTAGGACAAATTGCTACTGCTTAGACCCATCTAGCTCGACATACATCCACTGAAAATGCCACATGGAAAAGGTGCATATATGATATATATACACATAGGGCACTCGATCTTGCTAATAAAGCTAGCTGAAAAAGACAAGGTGGACTATCAGTGTCAGATCAATTCTCATTTGGAAAAGTAGTGTAGCAGATGTAAACATGCACTTGCGTGGATGAGTGTTATGTTTTTCGAAACCAGTCGGCCGTTGTCAGTATATTTTATAAAAAAGAAGGTGACTTATTTTAGAAGAAACGAGACCAAACCTTAACCTTATAGTGTATAGTTTATTATAGAAATTGGACAAAAATCACTACTATAAACTACACAGCTCCCAACAGTCAACTCCACTTGTCATAAGGCAAAGTAGGCATACGCTGCTCACTAAAGACACTGGAACACCGACTAACAAGCTAAAAGAACTAACAAGACTGGCCACACTAGCAACAACGCGACGTTATTACCACCACACCATCACCCTTCGCGATCGGGCAACTCTGACTTCACCAGGAAGCACTAGAGCAAGGAAAAGCCCTATAGATCGAAAAACATTCTATCTGTCACTGGAGCAAAACGCGATTGACAAGGGTCCAACTTGAGTCATCATTGCCGAGCTCACAATCGTACAGCAACTCCGACTTCTCAAGTGAACAACAATCAAACACTGCTTGCAACCAAGAAAAGCTCCAAGTCATTGTTGCCAAGCTCGTCGAACACCTCGACGCAGCAGCTCCAACTTCCTAAGGCCATTATTGGATGCAATAGTGGGGTCCGATCAGGAATTGCCTAACACAATGATGGATTTCCACAACGACACCTTCACGAAGGGCACGATGCCAAACTACGCCGCAATCGCCGGCCCAAAAGATAGGCTAGGTTTTCACCCAGAAGATGCAAGCATGGTAGGACGGGGAGGCACCACAAGATGCCTCGAAGGAGGGGGTGGTGCCTGCAGGCGTCACTGTCTAGGCTTTCGCCTCAACCTCCCGCTGTGAGGACGGCCTAGCCCGATATGGCCATGCCCACTCGCAGTGCAACCTTGCAGCCACTGTAGCCATCATCCTCGCAGCACAATCACCACCACTGCACACTGGCGACAAGATCATCCCTCTCCTCTGCCACGACCTCCACCACCTCACCAATAAAGCTTCCCACAACTAGATATGGAGGCCAACCATAGAAGGGAGTGGGGAGCTCCATGGACAAAGAAGTATGGCATATGGAAAGGAAGAGGGAAGACGACCGGCCACCATTGACCGCGATGCCACCACCACCAAGCCAACATCCACCTCGGCTGAGCCTCCCCGTGGCACCGTCATGCATGTGCTGCCTCAGTCGCCGCCATCTCCACCACCCCGGTTGCCGCCGTCGCCTATGTGTCGCCACAACAGCTGCCATTTGTCATCGCTGATCCCCGGCTGTGTCTAGCTAGATCTGGCCTAGGAGGCGCAGATCCGACGGGCGGACACCAAATCCGGTCGCGGGCCAAACCGACGGAGCCGCCACTGCCATGACACGCCATCGTGGCCTCCATCTCCTCTCGTCGACAGATCCGAGGGAAGCAACGGGCGCCTCTACTCCACCGTCGCCTTGCCGCTTGCTCCATTGCCGAGGGAAGCAATGCCGCTGTGTGACATCCTGGCCCAATTAGGATATGGCCCATATGGCCCATGAGTGCTATGTGCACATGAATAGTACCACCTTGCTAGTTGAGCAAGGGTTGAACCAACTTATAAGGCCTTGTCCCTCCAACCATAGCACTTCCGGGTTAACCCTTTTACACGAAGCGAGGACGAAAGTGTAAGTGGGGTGCTATGTGTAAGTGGGCCCACCCGTCGGTTGGGCTAGGCTGCGCGGTTCTGGAGAGCATGCTGTTACAAATGGTATCAGAGCCGACCCTCGCGGTTGCGCGTACGGGTCAGTGTGCGGGCATATGGCGCCGGCACTGGACGTACGGACGTGCGCTAAGAGGGGGCGCGTTCCTGGACATTTGCCTATATGCCTGTGTGGCTATACGGGTAAGTTGGACTGGCGGGGACGCCAGGTCCTTTGAGGGGGGGTGTGTGTGACATCCTGGCCCAATTAGGATATGGCCCATATGGCCCATGAGTGCTATGTGCACATGAATAGTACCACCTTGCTAGTTGAGCAAGGGTTGAACCAACTTATAAGGCCTTGTCCCTCTAACCATAGCACTTCCGGGTTAACCCTTTTACACGAAGCGAGGACGAAAGTGTAAGTGGGGTGCTATGTGTAAGTGGGCCCACCCGTCGGTTGGGCTGGGCTGCGCGGTTCTGGAGGGCAGGCTGTTACACGCTGTGGCTCTCTCTTCGCCTAGATTTGGGTGTTTTTGGGTAAAAGGCTCCGCCACCACAGTCCTTGCTGCCATGTGGCTCTCCGGTGACGTGCTCGGGCGACGGCAAGGCATGGCTGAGCAGGAGCCTCGGTGGCGGCGGGGGCTAGGTGCCATCTGAGTCGCTTGGAGAGCGACGCAGAGGCTCATGAGAGCATCTCCAGCAATAGCCCCCATTTTAGAGCCCCCAAAGGTTAAATGGGGGCTACCCCCATTTCCTTTGGACCCCAAAAATACCCCGAACTCCAGCAACAGCCCCTATTTCTTAGCCTTCATTTCTTTTTCTATTATATTTGACCGTAAACTATATGTATATACCTAGTTTGACACTATAATTGAAACATAAATATTTATAACACATAGAATTCATCCATATATAATTGAATAATTTGAAACACCATAATTCAAATTTTTATTCAAAATTTAGAAACATGGAAATGATATATCCTGCAAGCAAAAGTTCAAGACTTGAAATAACTCACAGAAAATGCAATAAAATAAACTACTGAGCACCATGAAACATCTACAAGTGCTCTACAAGATCATCTCGAAGTTGCTCATGCACTTGCTTGTTTTCTATATCTTTATATATATCTTTAGGAACTCCTCCAATAGGGGTTTATTACGTTGCTGGTACTCCTCCTCTCTCAGCATCTCGCCATCCTTCTGATCATAGTCGAAGTCATTATTTTCGTCTCGCTTACTCTCAATGATCATATTATACATGATCACACAAGCTGTCATTATGTACCATAGGGTCTTTGTATCCCAAAATCTAGCAGGACCCCTCACCATACCAAAGCAAGCTTGTAGAACACTAAATGCTCTCTCAACATTCTTCCTCACTCCTTGTTGAATGTTTGCGAAATGGACTCTCTTGTTGCCTTGTGGATTATATAATGTTTTCACAAAAGTAGCCCACTAGGGGTAGATGCCATCAGCAAGATAGTACCCCACATTATACTTGTTACCATTCACCATAAATTCCATATCCGGTTGTCTCTGAGGTAAACTTTTGAAAGAGTGGTGATCTCTGTAGGACATTGATATCATTAAGAGAACCTAGTAGACAAAAAAAAAGAATGCCAAATCCATAAATCTTTGGATACGACCGCTTTAAGAATCATGATTGGCCCATCCACATGCCCCGAGTATTGCCCTTTTCATCCAGTTGGGCAATTTTTTCACCTCCAGTGCATGCAATCAATACAACCTAATATGCCAGGAAACCCCCTTTGAGTGTTTATAGCCAACAGTCTCGCAGTATCATCAACAGTTAGTGGCCTCATGTACTGATCAGCAAACATGTCAACCACAGCCTTGACAAAGTACTTAAAAGCTTCTATCATGGTACTCTCCGAAATCCTCACCACTTCATCTAGACTATCAGCTGAAATATTATATGCAAGCATGCGAAATGAGCCATACACCTTCTGCAATGCAGTGGCACAAAGAAGGCCCGTTGCATTTGGTCTCTGCCTGAAGTAGTTATCATGAGCCTCCACACCAGCCACTATGTGCAAGAAAAGTTCCCTTGACATTCTGAATCTCCTCCTAAAGAATTTTGCATTGTATATAAGAGGATCTACAAAGTAATCTACCACTATGCGTAAATTGCCAACAAACATGTCCTTGTGTACTATCTGCCGACCCGGTACTGAACAACGACGCTTTCTTTTGGTCCTCTCATGCTCCAACCAGTCGTATTATGAGAGCTGGTAGAGTAATGAAGAGTTGATGACTTTCTGGTGAAAAATTCAGACACTCCATCTTTAGTTTATTTGGATTGATGGGGCCAGATCAAATAGCAGAGATGATGATTCTGGAGAAGATTTTCCTGGTGATTTTCTTGTGACTTTCTGGTGACAAATGCAGAGATGACGCACAATACTAGCAACATAGGGCGGCAGTGGTGCCTGCCGAGCACAATACCACGCTGGACCTTGGCTGAGGGTGGCGGTGGCGGCCTGCCACGCTGGGCCGCGCCTAGCCGAGGGCCAAGGGCGGTGGGCTATAGCCGGCCACGCCAGGCCATCCCTGGCCGAGGACGGCGGCGGCTGATCGAGGTGGACGTACTGTTCTCACCTTTTTCCCTTCAATCTTCCTCTTCCTAGACGACACGCTCTTCCGATCTTCGTCCTCCCAGATGCGCCGGTGGGTGGGGAATTGTCGTAGGCGACAAAAATAACGTCGATGGGGGTTGTGGTATAGAGCCTTCAGAACTGGAGATTTAGGGGAAAGATTTGGAGGCCTCCTCATTTTGGGGGCCATATTAGGGTCCTTGTTTGGAGGTTGTGTTTAGCGTCCCTATTGGAGATGCTCTGAGAACACGTTGAGCAAGTGTTATGTTCTCTTCCAAGGGAAAATAGTTGAATAATTTTAGTTACTCCTATGTTGCACAACATGAGTAACTGATTCTGTAGGCACCTGGAAGTTTTTGAGATCACTGTGAAAGGTCCACTGTGTCTTTCAGTAACCATACGTACGTATATACGAGTCATAAAATTACTGCTACTCCCACAAATACATATCAATAATATACATGGAGTTTGTCCGGCCAGTATCGGAGCACTTTCGGTCATACCATACAATTGACACGAAAGTTAATGAGGAGAGAGAGACAATATCTACATCTTGTATGAGAGCCAAGCTCAATGTGAAGTCCAACATACTAGGACATGGACATAGATTCTACACATAAGCATTAATTGAAATAGAGAGTAAAACATTAGCGATATTAAACTTCTTGTACCATTTTTAGACATTGTGTATTAAGGCCCGTTCGAATCAACGGGCCGGGGGTGAAAACCCTCTCGTTTTCTATAAGCACACTTCTTGAACTGCTAAACGATACGTTTTTTAAAAATTTTCTATAAAGAAGTTGCTTAAAAAAATTATATTAATCTATTTTTCAAGTTTGCAATAGCTAATACTCAATTTAATCATACGCTAATGGTTTATCTCGTTTTACATGATTTTTTTGTTCCTCTTTCCTCACCTTCAAATTAAGCCTAAAGGAGTTAGGACTAATATTTATTAGACTCTAAGTACTAAATGATACTCCCTCTGTTAAAAAATATAAGACTTTTTTGTTTTCTGTAAAGTCAATATTTAAAAATTTTGACTAATAATTATACTAAAAATATACTCCCTCCGTCTTAAATGTATCTATTTCCAGTTTTTTGGTGGGGTTAAGAAATGAGATAAAAAGACTACATTGTACTTTATTAATGATAGGAGGACTTGGGAGAGTAAGTTGATTGGTGGTTGGTAGGGGTACAATAGATATAATAGTATCAAAAAATCTAGAAATAGCTATACTTTGGGATAAACTTTGAATCCTAGAAATAGCTACATTTTGAGACAGAAAGAATATGTGTTTAATGTCATACTTGTAGTATCACTATATTCGTATTTAACAAAATTTTTTTATGTATTAATTTTGTGGCTGTTCATATATTATAAAAGAAACTAATGGTCAAAATATAATATTGAAAACCATGTAGAAATCTAATATTATCTCTGTTTGAAAATATAAGGCGTATTAGGTTTTTCACAGTCTTCAACATTATATTTTAACCATCAATTTCTTTTATAATATATCATCAATAACCACAAAACTAACATCCTATGAAAATATTATCAAATACGAATACAGTGATACTACATATATAATATTAAATATATATTTTTAATTTAATTATTAGTTAAAATTTTTAAATATTGACTTTATGAAAAAACAAGAACGCTCAAATGGAAGGAGTATATTTTATATTTTCAAATGAAAGAAATACCACCAAAATAATGAAAATTTTACCTTAGGAGTGTTCTTAACGACCCTGTGACCGCTTCAAAAATTGGTTGCTATTTAAGTGAGACTAACCGGCACGGGGCGAGAACGCCGCCGCACCGGCCTAGCTAATTCCCCCACCCGGCCACCCCAAAACGCGAGGCAAAACGGCAGAAATTACCGCCCACCCCTTGCGATCACCACCAACTCTCACGCGGCGGAGGCGGGCCAGGCAGGCACCGCTAGACGCTGCCGCTAGCTACAGGCGACCTCCTCGATCGCCCGCCCCTTGCCTTGCCTGCCCCCGCGTACAGTATTTATCGCGCCCTCGATCGCACGATGTGCGCTTAAACCCCTTTGCCTCCCCTTTCACTACTCTCCCCCGGCAGCCCTGGCCTCCCTCTTCGCCGCGCGCTACGTACGTACAGCCCCGCCCACGGCGCGCCCCTAGGCCAGCTTCCACCTCTAGCCGCCGCCGCCGCGGCGCTTCGGTTCTACTAGTGCACAACCGGCCGGTGCGGCCTCCGTGGCTAGCTAGCTTGATGCATGGCGGAGTCGCTGGGAGCGCTCTGCCGCGGAGGGGGATGGTGCTACGCGGCGATCTGGCGCTCCGACCGTCGCGACCCACGGTGAGTCAACTGTGCCTTAGATCTACTCGATCGGGAAGATTCTAGTAGCAGCTTGCTATACATGCATACACGCGCGATCCCAGACTTGGTAGTTGGTAGTAAGCGTTTAAACTAATTTTTCCGCTGCTTGTTTCAAGGTCTTATCTTCATTGGATAACTGGAAACGGGAACGCACTATATTTCGATTTTTTTCCCCACGTTCCTGTTTGTTAGGATTGTTTAATTTTGGCTTCTGACCTACTAGTATCTGCCACTCCGGCTTTGGAAATTGTTCCCCATTACTGTTGCACCGCAGTGCCTTTTTCCTACAGTAGTACTGTGCATGCGCGTATGCCAAAAAATGAGACATGGCCAAGCCGTGTACATGTCACACAGAAGAAGAGCAACGGTTTTGTTTGTTTGGGAGAATACGCATTAAGATGTGCTTATCATTGTACTAAGATAGGAGTGTTTCAGAACCAGCCAAAAACAAGAGGAAGCAAGCAACGGACTTGTAGCAAAATGCAATTTTCGAATTCCGAGTGCTCATTGACATCTCAAGAAACTTGCAGTTATGTTTTGGAAAGATAACTGCACTCTTTTCACTGTCAGAAAATGATAAG
The DNA here is from genome assembly GCA_003991445.1 of Oryza meyeriana var. granulata. NCBI lineage: Eukaryota > Viridiplantae > Streptophyta > Magnoliopsida > Poales > Poaceae > Oryza > Oryza meyeriana. Next base: position 36,829 of record RYFJ01002709.1, read on the forward strand.
ACAAGGTCATCTGAAGTCTGAACTCTAGTTTTCCCGTATATGCTCATTTTTTTGACTGTGCCTACTGCGATATTATGCACAACCTTCAAGAACCTTCTTCAGGCCGGATGTATAGTATACCCACTAGCAGTTTACTGTTGCTACCCTCCAATCTCTGCCTGTGAGCTAGAGCTAACCTGTATTATTGTTTATTTTCACTCGCAAAAAATGTTATTCGAGGAACTTGCAAGGCAATGCTAATTTACTGATACGTGTGCCAAGGTTTCACAGCACTAGTAGTGGGAAATTGAGAGCGACGATGATTTTTACCCCCTAGCTCTTTTGACCACAATTGTGCTGCTTCACTTTAAGCAGGCTGTAAAAAGTAGGTTTCTTTTCCTCCCTCTCCTAGACATAGTATGTAGCTCCACCAAAATTGACAGAAAGATTGTCTCCTCTTTTCTTTTTGGACACATCGCAAAAGTTAATCATCGTCAATCATTTTTTTTGTTTTGTTTCTTTGCTTTATTTCCGTAAGATCTATGCAGCTTTTATATCTTTTTTTTTGTAAGAATCTGTAGGCTTGAACTTTCCTGCTCTTCGGTTTTCTTAGTTCTTACAGATACTTAATTTGATGTCTAAGGTTGCTTACCATCGGTGAGTTCCACAGTGAAGATGGTACCGGAAATGTTGTTGAGAAGATGCTTAATCAGGTCCATGTTGTTGGAGAAGGGTATGGCAAAATTGTCCTTTTTGTGCTTTAGTGAGCTGAACCTTTGGAGCTCTTCTACCCCTATATCTGTACTGTATTTGTTATTTTAGTTGCTTGTACCATGACCATGGTCAATTATCTGGTACGGATTTTCCTATTAAACTATTTTAAAGGAATGAACAACCATTTTTGTAAAGAATTTTGATCTTAACAAATGTGCCTACCTCTTGCCACTATACCTTTCCTCCCTAAGTATTGAACTTCTACTACACTGGGGATGCATTTTGTTCCCTGAATGCCTTTAGGATGCTTTTACCCTCAAATCTCAACTACTTACTACTGATAATGTGTCATCTTTTGTCTCAGCATCATAGGGAGAGCTCTAGTAAGTGGAGAGTGCCAATGGATTTCTGATACTTCATTTAGTTTCGTCCAGACAAGTGATGCAGATAACCAAGACTTATTTCAGGTATATATTTCCTATGATGTTCTTCCTTTTTATTGGGTTCTCTCCAAAGTCACAAGTCTACTTTTCTAAACTGTGTAATTTAGATGCTTAGACTTAAAGCTCATGTGTGTTGATAACAGCACCACATGGTTTATTATGTAGAAAGGCCACATGGATTCAAGATAAATTTTCACTTTGTCCCCCTTTCAACTGCATTCTTAGTTCGTTGCAGAAAATAAGATGTTTCTTTATTTTAACAGAAGAAGGTTACCTTCTTGTAGGGCTATACTTGGTGGCAGCATCAGTTCCTGTGTGGAATAAAGGTTTGTGATCCTTTTTTTTTTTTACCTTTTTTCGTTTTCTTTTTAAAGATAATTTCACTAGGATGAACTATTAGCTTTAAACCAACTTGGAGCAGAAATTGGTTTATTATCTTACTGGCTGAATTGGCATATATCTACAGACTATTGCAGTAATACCTATTGCAGATCTTGGTGTCGCACAGTTTGGTTCCATGCAAAAGGTTAGTATAAGTTGACAAATGCAATTAATTTTCATAGCTGTCCAGTAGAAATGGCCATTTCATGACCATGGTAACTTTTTATGTTGTTTGATGATATTTTGTTTCCAGTTACTGTAGAAGTTCTTTTACAGAATTCATTTAAGAAGCTAATTTTTTATCAATGCCTATTTAAGAAATCTCTCTCTTTTTTGGGTTGGAATTATTTAACAATTTGTGGTGTTGTAACAAATATATGTTCTCTAAATTTCCTCCTTAGCATAAAATATTATCTCATTATGGATCCGGACAAGCCAGTCTATTCATACTAAAGCACAAATTTCACATTCACCAGATTTCTGAGAGCTTGGAGTTGCTGGATCAAGTTAAGGGCTCATTTTGTCAGAGGGAAATCATTCCATGGGATCTTTCTGCTGAAGAAATTCAAAGAAACGTTTTCCCATATGATCAGCGATTTCAACTCAGTTCTCTAAGTAGTACAGATGGTCTTGCAAATACCAAAGCTGTCCCAGAAAACAAGAAACTTCTGGAGAACTCAGCAAGTGTAGAATCTCTACGGAGTTTAGCAAGTTCTTCAAGCAAATATTCTCAGAGTTCTTCAAATGGTTTCACCTCCTATGAAAGCAACAGTATGAATCCTCATATAGTGGCTATGCCAGTGAACTCCAAATCAATAAATGCGTTCAGAGCATTTAATAATACCGGAAATTTTCTGCAGCATAATATTGGTTCAGAAAATCCACTGCAGACTAAATTCTGTAAACATCCTGATTCGGATCTGGCAAGTGCAACAAACGTTTGTTCAAGTTTGAACAATCTTCCGAGGATGGAGAATGAGATATCATGTGCACCCAACAAGCTAGGATATGGCATGCAAAGTGATAGGCCATATAGTTTTCAGAGTTCATTCTCATCTTGTTTTTCTGTGGGTGACGAGCTGAAACCAATTTTATTTGACAGTGCCACTTCTTTTGTTCAGAGTGACCTAACTCAAGGATTCAATCTCGCTGGATTTACTTCTCAGGATGACTGTGCAGTCCATGAGTTACCCAAAGAAATTCTGGGGGAAACAGCTGCTGGAGTACTACATTCTGACAGAAAAAGTAACAATGGAAGTTCTGATTTGCTGGACGGTACAATATTTGATCCCTTTGTGCAAGATTGGTGGGATAACGATGCCTTGCTAGCAGGAAACACTCCCCATTTTGGTGCCACTATCACAGATTCTGTTACAGAACCTGCAAGCAGTTATCCATTGTCAGTTGAAGGGAGGAGCATGTTTTCAGAATCTGTCTTTCAGGAACTACTTGGTGCTAGTGGCAATACGAATACGGATACACCATGTGGTCCAGACGTGGCTAGGGCTGATGACCCATTAGCTGGCTTTGTCTCAAGCTGTCAATTGCCAACGTACACTCTTCAAGACTCTCTTTCAGTGCGCAAGGCACAAGCACCATCACTGGATTTCCCTTCCGGTAGTGATACGTCTGAACATGTGCCAAATGGAGCATCAAAGATAATCCCAGTGTCCCTAGGGACATTGTCTATGGACGATTGTTGCAGTTTGAACACGGCACATTCCAAGGTCAGCCAGGTTAAAAAGCCTGACGAAGTGAAGGTTGTGAAGAAAAGAGCAAGACCAGGTGAGAGCACACGGCCAAGACCGAAGGACCGGCAGCAGATACAAGATCGTGTCAAGGAACTGCGTGAGATAGTTCCAAACAGTGCAAAGGTAATCAGTATCGTATTATATTTTGTTGTGCTTAGGTTCATAGAAACTGACTTGAGTTTTGTTTCTTATACACAACAGTGTAGCATTGACGCTTTGTTGGACCGAACAATCAGACATATGCTCTTTCTGCAAAGCGTAACAAAGTATGCCGAGAAAATTAAGCAAGCTAATGAATCGAAGGTATGCTATACTGCAGAATACATATTCTACCTTATTAAATACTCCCCCCGTTCCAAAATATAAGTATTTCTAGAATTCAAATCTTATTGCACAATATAAGCATTTCTAGCACTATTTACAGTGTTGCTTGTCATATGAATCACTTTTCATTCAAATTTCTTCTCATCTTAACTCCAACCACCCTTCCACCCCCAACCATCCCTCTTTTATTGAGGGGCATCAAAGTTTTTTCTTCTCAACCTTAATCTCTACTAAACAACATAGAAATGCTTATATTTTGGAACAGAGGTAGTATATACTGGTCCTGCTAATTGTCCTTATGCTGTCTTTTCTATTCATGTGAAGATGATCAGCAAGGATACCGGTGCTGTCTTGAAAGAGAACTCAAGTGGTGTTGTCTTGAAAGATAACTCTAGTGCTGGAAGCAATAATGGTGGTGCCACTTGGGCCTATGAGGTTGCAGGACAGACCATGGTTTGCCCAATAATCGTCGAGGATCTTTCACCACCTGGTCAGATGCTTGTGGAGGTATTGTTCAGAACTAAATAGTCTATTGCTCTTTTCCCATGATGCTGAAATTTGAGACGATATATTTCCTGTCCAACAGATGCTATGTGAGGAACGTGGATTTTTCTTAGAGATAGCAGACACAATACGTGGATTTGGATTGACAATCTTAAAGGGCCTGATGGAGCTCCGTGATGGCAAGATAATGGCTCGATTTCTCGTTGAGGTAAAGAACAAAATAGCCTTTTGGCTGTCTTCTTTTTCTCTTCATTATTTGCATGCTCATTATGGTTTTTTGGTTTTGCAGGCAAACAAGAATGTTACTAGGATGGACATATTCTTGTCACTTGTTCAGTTGCTACAGCAAAATAGCCTCAATCGATCCCCTGACCAGATAGCAAAGGTCATTAGGAATGGGGTTCCATCGTTTGCAGAGCACCAACAATCTCCAATATCAGTTCCGGTTGGCCTTGCAGATAGATGACAGATTAACAGTGACTACAGACAATTGGATTAGATCAAATTAGGAGGCACCAACTGAAAACATTCATAGTGCTGATTGCCGCTGGAAGTGGACTACCAAGGGGGCAAGGGTTGTTAGAGATGACTTAGAGGATGTAACATATCTGCATTGCATCATTTAGAAATATTCTCTCCAGTTAGTGATGTTCGAAGATGTACAAATACTAAATCACATTAGGAATCAGGCTTGTAATCAGGATTCAGGACACTGTTGTGAGTGTATGTTGTTCTGTGTGTAGTGATTTGTTGAATTGTTTTTTCTTTGGCGTACAAATGACTTCCCGGGTAATTGCATCGTCATGCCTGTTTTTTTTTCTGGTGTGAGTGTATGTTATCATGAGCAAATAATCTTGTCCTTGATCTCTATGGTATAAGGAAAATGGAACGGACTATCTATAATTCTATACATCACTCGACTTGTTTTCTATCATCAAATAACACAAATTTTGGATGGTCCAGATCACGTTAAGATTTGTGCAGCTACAGTGCTCCTCCATATTATATATTTCTTTCCTCATTTCTCGTCTCATCGCATCTTTCTCCACATACGCCTAAGCCCTAACCCCTCGTGCGCCACCCTCCAGCTCGTTGGCCGATCGGCCTCCTTCTCCCCCCTCTTCTCTTTCCTTCTCGCTCCAAGCGACGGCGAGGTGCCTCTGCCCACCTTCTTCACCGCGTTGAAGGCATGTTCTATGGTGAAAGCAAATCTATTTAGCGACGTAAGGCGTCAGCATAGACGGACTTAGCTGATTGATGTCATAAGCAATCTTCCTCGTATAGCGAAATCAAGAGTTCACACTCAGCGTGAAGGAAAGCACTTCTACTTTCTCAGAGCTCCCCATACAATGCCACATCACCCTACAAGGCCTATAACGCCGTATCATATCTTTCCATTGCCCTATGGTCACTTGCTTAAAAACTAAAAGGAGACTAAAAAAGAGACTGAACTTCACCCCGTAGCTGGAGGCGCCACCGTGTCACACTCCGATCTGACACTGCCGTACAACGGAACCAAATAGGACGTGCCGTAGGAAAACAACGTGAACTGCTTCCCCGCAGAATTGCGATACCAATACCAGTCCCAGGACGTAGCGCTAGTATCCACGGAAATCAGACAAGCATCATTGCAGAATCTTAAATAATTAAATAGACATATACCTTAACTTACATTGTAGCTTCGGAGCAAGCTGGAGACAGTAACGAACAACATAGAGGCAGCGGCAGCAACGGAATAGCGGATTAAGTCCCAACACATAGTCAACGGCTAGGAATCAGGACGAAACTCTAATCTTCACTTCACTGCAACTCCAACTCCAGCTCCCGGCGGAGAACTATATATATAGAACTTAGGTGGTTGTTGCAGGCTTCAAAGAGAGGCTGGATATTTTGTAAATCCGTTTTATTTGAATTCTTTTAGAGTTTGAGTGTGTGCTTCTCAACAAATCAGGGCGAGGTGGAGTCTCACTCGATCGGAGTGAAACATGCATCAATCTTTATTTCTCCTGTTTTCACAATCTCAAGAATTGACATCAATTGGTTCTCAAAGTTAAAACATTTCTCCGGACTTTCTGAGTCCTGCTGTCCACAATAGCCAAGCCATTTCATCGGACCTCTAGCGTCCTTAATGGCACCTCATCCCCACAGTTTCCAAACCACACACATATTTTTGCAACCAGGGTAAAACAAAACTACGCTAAGGAATTACCTTAAATCCGCCCATGACCGTGGGCACGGCTGTTCAAACAGTTTAAACCTCTACAGAAGGGGTACACTTTACCCATACGACGCGACTTACTCTAGTCACCAACTCACACTGATTGGGTACGATTTGGTGACATAAAGGTTTTTGCGACAAGTCATTTCCTGAGCCATCCCAGGTTACCCCATGCTAACTGGAGGGGTCCTCGAGACCAACAACAGGGTAAGTCCGAGACCATGCTGTGCCAGGAACCCAGGAGGCATCCCTGACGCCCTCCCGCACGATCCACAGACCAATGGCATGCAAGGCGTCCCTAGGCAGCTAGTTACTTAGCCAGGGGTTATCCCATATCACCCATGTGGTTGTTCTGTCATATGCTCGGATGAAATTCCGAAAGAATCGGTCCTTAAAGCGACCACACAGGCATCACACACACCAGACCGGCCTTGTATTACGAATCTCCATTTTTAAAACTCATTTTGCTTTCACAAGGCACCGACCCAGGTGTCGGGTTTTCCAAATGTTTTGTAAAACCAAGTTTGACCCAAGCAGTTTCTCAATTTTAAGTTTAAAGGAGCGACCGTCAGTACTTGTACAATAGTGCACAAATACCGAGGCACGACAACGGTGGTTACAAGGGAACAGGGTATTTCAATCATCAAGAAAGTATTTAATGCACCAAGGTTGCGTAGGTCCACCGATCTGACTTGCAGACAGGATTGACAGATCAGTGCATGCTTATCGATGCAATTTCGCAATTAAAATAATTAAAGTTCATATATGGGCTCGATTGATCAAAGGTGACTTGCCTTACTCTAGGTCTTCACAAGTCTTCAAAAAATCTCGGCGAAATCTGCTCCGAAACGAAATCCCGACGGTCATTTACTATGCGCAAACACTCAAAATCTATATAAAGTCCAAGAAACAGACCCTATTTAGTGCTACTAATAGTGCCATTAGATAGATCCCAATTTTAGAAAATTAATGGAGTTGGAACGGAGTCAATCAGAGTTACGGAACTTGAGATAGGAATTTTCGAAGATTTATATGGATTTCTGAAATAAAGGAAAAGGATTTTTGGAATTTTGGAGGGAATATTCTCAGGATTATTCTCATAGTGTCACTGACAGCTAGGGCCCTCTGACTGTCCTGGCCCACATGGCAGAGACAAGGGGAGGAGATAGCCCACTGGCACACGGGGCCCATGGGCTAGTGGAGGAGAGAGGGAGTTGGAGTGTTGCGGCCACTGTGGCTAGGGTAGTGGTGGCCTACCGGTCTGTGCACCAAGGAGGGAAATTGTCCCTGGTGGGTGGGACCTAGCGGTCATTGAGGCAGGGGGTTTCATAGGCGCGAGGCACGGTGAACACCAGTGAGATCATGCACGCTTGAGGGAGGAGGAAAAGGAGGGACGGCGTGTGCGACCGAGGCTGCATTAAGCCGAACGGCTTATGGGCGTGAACGGGACGAGAACAGGGAGCGGGCGAGGAAGAAGCACAGTGGAGGACGAGATATACGGCTGCGCGCGGGACCTAGGACACACGGCGGCAATCTGTGCGGCTCGGCTGTCACACCTAAAAATAAGTTAATAAATAATACCAGTGAAAATATAATTTTTAGAAATGAATTAAAAGCCTAAAGAACTAGTTAATAAAAATCCCAAACAAATTTCAATATAAAAAATGGGCCAAAGAAAATTTTATTACATATCTCTTTAATTCTTGTAGTCCCTGGATTTTTCAGGAATTATTTGAGCTGTGGAAGTATTTTTAATAAATCAAAAACCAAATCAGTGAATACATAAATTGGAAAAAGGTTTTAATTTCTTCCCCGAGGCCATGGGCCGATTTCGGCCCATCTCTCCCTTCCTCTCTCTCTCCCCCTCGCCCGTGGCCTAGGTCGGCCCGCTCACCCTCTCTTTCTTTTTCGCCGCCGACAGGTGGACCCTACCTATTGGGGCCTTCTTCTTCCTCGGCTCGAGTCCGAGCCCGAGCCGGTGCCGCCGTCCTGCGCGAAATCTGGTCGCCCCGCTCATGATCTCTTCTAATTGGTTAAGGGGAAATCCTCCCCTCTATCCCCGCCGCCAATCCCCTCAAAACTTGGAGCAAAACGGTTGAGATTTGAGCCCGAACTCGAGATCTGCCACCCAGTAGCCGTCCTTCCCCACCGGAGCGCTATCGCCGTCGAGTACTTGAAGGTTTCTGCCGTCTTTTCTCGTGGCCAGTGGTCAAGTCATCGCAGTTCGTCGCCGAGTGACTGTGAGGTGAGTTCGTCTCGTCGAGCTCGTCCTTTTAGCGCAAACCGCTGCTGTGCCCTGGATTGCCGGCAAGCCTCGCCGCCCGAGTCGCCGCCGTCGCCGGTCATCCACGTCATCGCCCCATCAGCCGGCGCGTCACCCTTCCATCCCCGTGGCTGCCAGATCAACGCCAAGTGTCGCGCATCCGAGCGTCAACCTTAGGATAAATCCGAGCCGTTGGATCTAGATCCAATCCATCCTAACCGTCAAAACCTGTGAGCCGATCCCGTGGACTCGGTCTACGGTGGACCGCTCTCTGATGACACAATAAATCTCTTTTTCCTTTTCAAAATTAATTCATTATTGCGTCATTAATACTTTAATAATTCTTGTAAATAGTTTAAAAACGGTTTAAAATTCTAAAAATCATAACTAATTCATACGAACTCGGATTCAGGTCATTCAAGTCTCTAAATTCTTTAAAAATCGAGATCAATCCATTAAAAATATTCACACGTGATGTTGCTATGTGCTTATGTACTGTTTTTGCTCATTTTGTTATTTGCCTATAGTTTCGAACGTTCCGGAATAGCCGGTTTACGCCGAGGAGGGTTTAGAAAACTTTGCGGAGCAGCAAGGCAAGTCACACAGACCCACAACCCTTTGAGCATGTTGATCCTATGATTTAAGCCTCTGTTTTGATTCAAAGGTGCATTTATTTAATAATGAAATCGGGAAGGGAAACCCTGATTCTTGTTTATAGCCCATTGTTTTGATAACCTGTCTTTGTGCCTATGGGATTAATATGACTAGCTAGCTGAAGTATTGGTTAGCTAGAATAATTCTAGATTGCTTAGCCCTGCTTAGAAACTATAGAATCACATAAAGGTTGCTAATCACATATGATTACACATAAAATGATGATGGTTCTATTCACGACAGTGGTCGTGTGAGATTGATTTTTAATGGGCAACTAAAACATGGATGAATGTTGGGTTGTGAGCACCAGGTTGGTTTTATTGCTAGTGGTGCTCACGACAGTTAAGGACCGGTTCACGAGCTACTGTTGTGAAGCATTTACCGTACTAACCACAAGCCAGCATGGGCAACGGTTGGACTTGTAGTTAGCATGTCCCAGCAGGAGACACCATAGTGTGTTTAGTTGATAGGTGGTTGTTGGAGGACGAAGCCTCGACGGCGGGAAGTCGGGAGACCCCCCTTTTGAGGTTCGGCCAGGGGAGCTGTTTCTCAGGTGTACGAGGCGTTGGAGAAGACGAGAAACAATGGCACACAGAGAAGGCGAGAGGATTTATACAGGTTCGGGCCGCCGGAGCGTAATACCCTACGTCCTGTGTGTATGCTATGTGGGAGAATGTGTATGGTTGTGTTACAAGGTGTACCCGGGGAGCTCGGAAGCGTAACCGGGAGGCTTGGGGAAGAAGAACAGTAAAGGTTGCCTTGTTGTCTATTGCTCGAGCTTGTGCTCCCTCCTCTCATCTGCGGCATGGATCCTCCTTTATAGAGCTCAGGGGAGTCCACAGTGCCGGTACGCGGAGGGAGATATTTTCCGGTGAGCTCTCCTGTGCGCCCCTCCGCCTGCGACGCCCACGCCGGAGTTGGTGGAGCGTCCCGTCGCCCCTGTCCGCCTGTGACACCCACGCCGGAGTTGGTGCAGCACGGAGGGTAGGTCGCCTCGGAGAGCAGCCGCTGCAGGCGGCTAAAGTCGTGCGAATGTGACCGAGCATACTGTAACTGCCAGAGCGTGGAAGAAAGGAGCTCTCTCAGTCAAAAAGTCTTCTGACTGCTCAGGGTCTCGTGCGGGTGGACAGGGGTGACGCGCCCTGTCACCACGCCGTCGGCTCACCATAAATGCGGTGGTTGGTGATGGCCAGCTCGAGCCGGCTCCGCGCCCGGGCGCCGCGCGCGTGGAGCGCCGAGGCCGAGCGTCCCGGCCCCGGGCAGCGCCCGCAGCCTCAGGCGCTTAGAGAAAAACCAGCGATGGCCAGTTGTTTTTTGCACAGACAGTGGGCCCCGGGGGGCTGATATGGCCGAAGGCCCTTATGTTCCCGAGAATGTGGGACCCCCATTCCCGTTTCGCCGACAGCGGCCCCTGGGCCTGTTGCTCGACCGGGGCTTAATCCGGGCAGGAACAGGGCCATATCTCGGGGAAACGAAAAGGCGCGGGGCCCACCAGGCTTAGCAGGGAACGAGGCGACGCCGTCATAATTGCGCGGGATAAGACGTGGCGAGGGGAGATCTTCCACTTCCGGTCCGCCAATCGAGGGTCGTAATGGCGGAGTCGAAGGGGCGCTCCACGGGTTCTCCGAGACTACAAGCAGCAGCGGACGGTAGCCGGCTTCTCCCATTGCTGAGTTGGGACTGCCATTGCTTAAGCTGCTTCTTGCGCCCAGAGCTCAGGCTTCCCGCCCGCGCGCGCTTCTCCCTGCTTGGCTCTTCCTTCTCCGCTCCCATCGCCGTATTCACGATGCCGCGCGCCGGCCGCGTGGTACGGCCGCTGGACGGCGGGGCGGTTCCGCCGTCGCGCCTGAATGATGACGCTGGGATGGAGCGGGTGAAGAGGATGATGCCGGCCGCCACGCGGTGGAGGGCGGCCCCGGAGGTGCGCCCTGGCGAGTCGAGACCGGCGCCGCGAGGGGCCAACGAAGTAGTGTACTTCGTCGACTACGCGGTCGGCGGGCTTGTTCCGCCGTTCTCCGATTTCTTTTTCCAGGTGCTGGAGACGTACGAGGTGCAAATGATGCATCTGACCCCCAACGCCGTGATGGTGCTGGGGATTTTCGCGCACTTGTGCGAGATGTTTGTGGGTGTGATGCCCTCGGTGGATCTTTTCCGGCGTTACTTCACCATGAAGAGCGCGCCGAAGAACAAGGCCACCGACCTGCCGGAGCGGGTAGGTTGTGTGTACTTCCACGGCCGCCCCGGCGTCGAGTTCATCCCGATGGCGCTGCGAAACAAATGGGATTTATGGCGCCAGAACTGGGTCTACATCGGCGTTGATGCCAACGACCGGCTCCGGCTGCCGACCGAGGCGGCCAGAAGGTGAGAGCTGGACCGAGCCACCGCGGAAGACGCGCGGTTGGCGCCAGTGTTGGCGCGCGTCGCTGGCCTGCGGCGGCGGGGTTAAATGCGTACATGGTCGTCGGTGACTTCCTCAGCCGGCGACTGGCGCCGCTTCACAGGAGGCCCGGCCTGTTGGCTGTACACTGGTCAAGGATCTCTCCAGGACCCACCCCGACGACCTGAGTAAGGCGACGATGGGCCTGTTAATGGCGTCGGCGCTGGAAGGAGGGGGCGCGGCGGACCGCGCGCTCCCGAGCGGCGTGACGCCGCTTTGCAGCGACCGCGGTCGGGTGAGGATCCAGAAGGATCTCCCGCGATTCGACGCCGTGGGTGTCGTTGTTTCACAGATCACCCCCAAGATCGTCGAGGTACCCGACGTCTCGGAGGGAGCAGGTGTGCCGGCTGAAGCGCCGGTGCCGTCGAAGAAGGAGGGGAAGCGACCGGCGGGGGCCCGATCCAGGACTCGCGGCGGCCAAGAAGGCGAAGGTCGTTGCTCCGGTGACCGTCATCCCGGCCGCTACCTCTCCGAGCCGCGCGGAGCCCGGGAGGACCGGGACTGCCATGGCGGCCACCGCTTGCGTGGCGCCGGCAGGCGTTGCTCGGCCGTGGCCCCCAGAGCCACGGGAGGCGACTCCGGCCCCCGGGGCCGGGTCAACGGAGGTCCCGGACGCGGGGGGCATCATTGAGCTGGCGTCGGAAACGCCAGAAGCACCGGCCACCGTCGCCGTCTCGGGCGCGCCGGTAGGGAAGACAGGATCCCGCGGCGGGAGCCTGCTGTCCTTGAGTCCCAAGCCGTGGAGCTTCAAAGGGCCCCAGGCTAGGTAAACGCTTCGACCCCATTGGTTCTTCTATCTAGCACATTCCCTCATGCGTTTATCGATCTGATTCTTATCCGGCTGGTTTCGGCCTTTACAGGAAGGGCCAGGGCCGATGACGGCGCCGCCGGCCCCGACCGGGGGCGGTGCAGTGGACGCGCCGACGGCTCCGCCGCGTCCCGCCACGCCCCCGCCATCGCCGGGCACGGTGGTGGATATGGAGGTCGCGGCGGCCGCGCCGGAGCGGGCCTCCGCGGGGACCAAGTACGGTCTCCGCTGCGGAGGGGAGAGAGGACGCCAGGGCCCCGCCGTGTCCGCGGGGGGGAGCGGGCCTGGTCCTTTTTGCTGCGCCGCGACCAGGCGCTGCGCGCAGGCCCGAGACACTGCACGCCGCGCTGGGGCAGCTAGTCGTCGCCGCCGGCGAAGTACAGGTGGCGCCCGCCGCGAGCAGCGCGAGTCCACTCGGCTCCGGGCGGAGCTCGAGAGGGGCAGGCGGCGATCACGGTGGCAGCGGAGAGACTCGTCTTCCGTACGATTGCCACTGAAATCCTTGTGTTGACCCGCCGTCAGGAAATCGAGGCGGCGGAGGGGCGCATCGCCCAATTGGAAATTTGCCGCCAAGATCGCCGCCGACGAGGCCTCCCGTGCCCGGTCCGAGGCGAAGGCGGGGAAAGGAGATGACTTCCGGAGGACCGTCTCCGGGGCGAGGAGGGCCGATCTTGCGGCCCGGGAGCGCGAGGTCAGCGCGCGGGAGGTAGCCGTGGCGTGTGAATGAGGAGGCCGCCAAGCTTTCCAACGCCATGGGCCCAGGACAGCGCATGGCGCCTCCGGGACCAGGAGAAGAGGCTGGCGACCTGGGAAGAAGGCCTTGCAGCATGGGAGTCCGACCGCCGACGAGAGGGCGAGCAGGCGAAGATGCTGGCCGCCGACCTAGACGCCAAAGCCGAGGCCCTCGGGACACGAGAGGCGATTCTCGAGGAGAAAGAGGACTCCTTGGCTCGGCGGGAGGCGGCGGTGAAGGCTGCCGAGGCCCGGCAGGCGGAGAAGGAGGTCTCCTGGAAACGCACGGCCGACCTTGAGGCCGTGGCGCGCGGGGCCGCCGTGCGGGCCGTGTCAAGCGGCTCCCCGTCATCGGCAGGCGTGGCCAGCTCAACCGAGGAGCTGGTCAGGGCGGAGGGACGGCTGAGATTTGTGCAAGGTAGCCTCGCCCTCCGAAAGAATCTCGACGGCGAGGTTGCCGCTTGCCTGGGGCGGTACAGCTCCGAAGTCCGGGGGTGTCTCAAACGCATCGGCGTTCGGGCACCTCCGCAGAGGACCGACCTACCTGGCGGGGTCGGTCAGGCACTGGTGGAGCTCGGCGACTTGCTGGATACGCTGAACCTGCTCCCCCAGCAAATTCATGAAGTCCTGGAGAAGGAGGGAACAGAGCTTGCCTCGCGGGTGGCGGAGTACGTCCTTGGCTGCTACCGGGCTCGAGACGCGAAGTTTTCCCTGGCCCCGGTGATGGAGGGATTCCCCGCCGATGGGGAAGAGGAGGCTCGGAAAGCCGTGGCCGACGCTGCTGCGACGGTGGCCAGATTCTTTAACCGGGGGGAACACCCGGAGAAGCCAGGGACCGACGATTCCGGCGAAGAGACCGGGCCCGAGGAGTGACCTCCCCCCGTGCGGCGGCGGCTGTGGTCCTCCGCGCATGCTTGTATTTTGACTTCACCTGTTTTGTACAAAGAAAGACGTCCGTGTGTGTATATAACAATGTTTGTGTTTTTCGCACCTTGGATGATTGCGTCGCCTGCTCCGGGATTTCAGCCAGTTGACTCGGAGGGTCCGATCCGTGAGGGGACGGTCCGAATTTAGGCATTCGGTCGGGATGTCTTGGGGCAACCGCTAGACCGATCACCGGCCCGGATCTGCTCCCGCCACGTGGGGGATGTTCCGGGGTTGGCCCCGTAGACGCTGCATAGGTTAGGTATGGCCCAAGTGTTAAGCTCGTGCCCTTTGGCTCGCCGGGAGCCTCTTGGAGACCGACCTCGACCGGGCACGGGGTCGCCAGGTAGCGAAACACCCGGCACCTTGGCGGTGGCTGGGGAGGAGCTGGTCGGCCGGGCACCGCTGCCCGCCCCGGGAATCTAAGCTGGCCCGACGGGGGGCGCTGCCCGAGACCCCGGGGCATCGGCAGTGGCCGGGGCACGGTCCACGACCCGGTCACCAGGCCATGGTAACCGGGGCGGCACTGACCCAGCAGCCCATATGCGCGGCTTCGGCAAATCCCACTTGCTCCCGGGGCCGAGGAGAGCGAAACGCGTGGTCGTAGAAAAGAGAAAAGATAGACAGCCGAACAAGCGTAAAGTTGAATGAGGTGCGTATCTGGATGTTGACGAGCATGGTGCGGTTGCGCGGGTACGACCTCGGGGCCGGAGCACTGTCAGCTCTAAGCTGGGCCTGAGGACCGCCCAGAGACGGAAACGCCTTCCTGGGCATACTCGCTTCGGGCCCCTAGTCCTGGGAACCGGCTGCGCGGGCACGACCTCGGGTAGGGGTTACTGCCAGCTCTATGCTCGGCCTGGGAACCTCTCGGAGATGGTGCGCTCGCCTTCCCACTTAGCGCCCCGGGTCCTGGGCCTTCTCGGGGTGCTGTACGCCAAGCACCCTTCTTAACCCTTCCGGGGGAGATCTGGTCTGCACACGATGGACCGTGAGAGTATATGGCTCGTCCCTTGTCTACTCCATGCTACGAGCCGTGGGGTCAACCACTTCCCGAAGCATCTCCCGTCGCGACCGTGCAGAGAGAGGGTTACGCACAAGCATTTCGCCCCCAACCTCCGGAAAGGACCGGTCCCGAAGCTAGCCAGGCAGGGCGTCGGAGCCGCAGGAGCGCGGAGTCGACGATGCCCTGGACCTAGCATATCGGGGCTCAATCACCCGTCGGCAAGGGACTGATGACAATGCGCAGACCCCAACCGCCGCACGGGCGCGGCCCGGGTACACCCCCAAGGGATGGGGCACCCACGGGTGCAACACACGGAAAAGGACAAAGGGCAAGACTAAAGAGGATATTGAAAAAAGCTGTTTATATGAAATGTACACATATGGGGGCCCCCGGCCAGCGTTGAGTTTTGGAGGGAACCGACGCTGGCCCGAGCTCCCTACAACTTACGGGATATGTTTATGGATAAAACTTGCGAAGATGTTCGATATTCCAGGGATTGGGAAGCGGGGTCCCATCCTCCTGGCCCAGTCTTACCGAGCCCGGTCGGGAGACACCGATCACCAGAAGGGGCCTTCCCACATGGGGAAAAGCTTATTCCTTCCGGCACGTGTAAGGACACGGCGGAGGACTAGGTCCCGACCTGGAGTGATCGGGCCCGAACCTTACGCTGGTGATAGCGCTTAAGGCTCTGCTGGTAACGTGCGACTCGGAGCGAGGCGCGTCGTCTTCGCTCCTCGAGGAAGTCGAGGTTGTCAAGCTGCATGTTGTCGTGGTCGATGTTGTCGCTGTAGCGCTGTACCCGGGGGAGCCGAAGGTGAGTTCTGACGGCAGAACGGCCTCGGCCCGTATACCAGGAAAAACGGGGTCTCCCGGTCGCCCGCTCGGTGTGGTACGATTGGCCCACAAGACCGCTGGAGCTCGTCGATCCACTTGACGCCGTGTTTCTTGAGGTCGTTGTAGGACCTTGTCTTGAGGCCCCGTAGGATCTCAGCGTTTGCCCTCTCGGCCTGCCCATTGCTGGTAGGGTGGCAGGGGAGGCGAAGCAGAGCTTAATGCCGATGTCGGAGCAGTATTCGCCGAAGAGCTCGCTCGTGAACTGCGTGCCGTTGTCGGTGATAATGCGGTTGGGGATCCCGAAGCGGCTGGTGATTCCCCGGATAAACTTGAGCGCTGAGTGCTTGTCGATGTCGATTACGGGGAACGCCTCCGGCCACTTCGTGAACTTGTCGATGGCGACATAGAGATGCCGATAACCCCCGACTGCCCGGGGAAAGGGGCCGAGGATATCGAGTCCCAGACCCGCGAAGGGCCAGGACAGGGGGATCATCTGGAGTGCTTGCGCCGGCTGGTGGCTCTGTTTGGCATGAAACTGGCACGCGCCGGCAACGTTGGACGAGATCGAACGCGTCCTGCAAGCCGTGGGCCAATAAAATCCATGCCGGAAAGCCTTACCGACCAGGGAGCGAAATGCGGCGTGACTGCCACACTCCCCTTCGTGGATGTCGGCGAGGATCTCGACTCCGGAGTCGCGCGGAACGCACTTGAGTAGGACGCCGTTGGCGCCACGCCGGTAGAGGTCCCCTTCTACCAGGACATAGCGCTTAGACAAGCGAGCGATCCTTCTGCTTCCACGTCGTCTTCAGGAGATGTGCTCGGAGAAGATATGCCCGGATTTCGTCCATCCAGGAGGGCGCGCTGGGTCCGGCCGCGAGGACCAAGTCCTGGGGCCGGGGCGCGTGTCATGCTCAGGCCCGGGTTCAGGGTTGAGCCCGAGGTCCCGGATAAGCATGCCGAGGAGGTCTCGAGGGCTTCCTGGAAAATCCCCGAGGGGACAGGCGCCCGCAAGGAAGCCAGTCTTGAGAGCTCGTCGGCGGCTAGGTTGCGACGCGAGGACGTGGCGAAGCGTGAGGTCGTCGAAACGGCGCTCAAGCCTCCGCACTTCGTCCACGTATGCGGCCAATTGGGGTCCAGGGTCTGGTACTCCCGGACACCTGGTTGATGACGAGCTCGGAGTCGCCTTGCGCGCATAGCCGTCGCACCCCGAGGGCGATCGCGGCCCGGAGGCCGGCGAGAAGGCCCTCGTACTCAGCCATGTTGTTGTGCCCCGAAGTTGAGGTGGACGACGAAGCGAACTCGTCCCGGCGGGCGATACGAGGACGATCCTGGCCCCGGCGCTGGCGGCAAGCCCGCCGGGCGCAGGAGCCGTCGAAGTTCATTATCCAGTGGAGGCGCAGGTCAGCGGCAGCTCGGGGGCCGGGAATCCGGCGTCCAGCACAGGGTCCGGCTCGGGCCCCGGGGTCCATTCCGCTAGAAAATCCGCCAGGACTTGGCTTTTGATGCGTTGCGCGCTTGGAAGCGGAGGTCGAACTCAGCGAGCTCGACCGCCCACTTAGCGACGCGGCCGGTTCCCTCCCGGTTATGCAATATCTGCCCGAGGGGAAGGATGTGACTACGAATACCTTGTGCGCCTGGAAGTAATGGCGAAGTTTCCTGGACGCGATGAGAACAGCGTAGAGCATCTTTTGCGCCTGGGGTAGCGCGATTTGGCGTCACGGAGTACCTCGCTGACGAAGTACACCGGCTTCTGTTGTGTGTTTCCCGAAGCCGGCCCGACAAGGGCCGGGGTCCGGGCTCAGCTCCCCCGGGAGGAGCGAGCTCTCGCCTATGGGGACAGGTATGGAGCTGGGACATTGGGGCCCGGGTGTAATGTTGGGATGGTCCCGGGCGCCGCGTTCCCGGGCTCGCACTCGCCTTGGCGAGGCTGCCCAGGTTCGGGCTCCGCGGTGGCGGGCCCGGGAGGTGAATCCCGGGTGGCCCGCCTGCTTGGCAAGGGGCGCTCGACGACGAGCGCCGCGCTTACCACCTGCGGGTTGCCGCGATGTAGAGCAACAAGGGCTCGTCCGGTGCCGTGCCACGAGGACAGGGGGCGTAGTCAGGTACCTCTTGAGCTCATCAAGGCTTGATCCGCCTCATCCGTCCAGGCGAACTGCCCGGATTTCTTGAGAAGTTTGAATAGGGGGAGGGCACGCTCCCCAAGCCTGGAGATGAACCGACCTAGTGCGGCCACGCACCGGTCAGCTTCTGGGCCTCCCGTAGCCTCGTCGGGGGGCGCATGCGTCGATTGCCGCTATCTTCTCCGGGTTTGCCTCAATGCCGCGGCTGGACACGAGAACCCGAGGAGCTTGCCGGCCGGGACCCGAAGACGCACTTGTCCGGGTTCAGCTTCATCCTTGTGCATCGAAGGTTACTGAACGTCTCGGCCAGATCATGGAGCAGAGTGGCGCGGTCGCGCGACTTCAATACCAAATCGTCGACGTAGGCCTCCATGTTGCGACCAAGCTGCCATTCAAATGTTACACGGACAGCACGCTGGAAAGTGAACAAGCATTCTTCAACCCGAAAGGCATGCACATATAACAGAAGGCCCCCTGGGGGGTAATAAAAGAAGTTTTTTCCTCATCCTCCTCTGCCATGCGGATCTGATGGTATCCTGCATAAGCATCAAGAAAGCACAAGAGTCGCACCCCGGTGGAGTCGACTATCTGGTCTATGCGAGGCAGAGGGAATGGGTCTTTGGGCAAGCCTTGTTGAGGTCGTGTAGTCTATGCACATTCGCAGCTTCCCGTTGGATTTGGGACGACGACTGGGTTGGCCAGCCATCCGGGTGGACGACCTCGCGGATGAAGCCGGCCAGCAGAAGTTTGTGGATCTCCTCTCGACGAAGCCTGGCGCTCTGGGGCCTGTCGTCGTACCTTCTGCCGCACCGGGCGCGAGCCCGCGCGGATGGCCAAGCGGTGCTCAATCACCCCCCTGGGACCCCGGCATGTCCGAGTTGCCAGGCGAAGACGTCGGTGTTTGCCCGGAGGAAGGCGATGAGCGCCGCTTTCCTATTGTCGTCCAGCGAACCGCCAACCTTGACGGTCCGGACGGGTCGTCGCCAAGGACTACCTCCTTGACTAGCTCCGCATCGGTGGCGACGATGCGCGGCTTGGGGGCGCGGCGTAGCGAAGGCCCGCGCCCCCCGCCACGTCAGGAGCTGCAGGGCGATGTCGCCGCACGCTGCTCGCGCACGAGAGGGGCTTTCACGTCCCCAAGAACTTGATCGGCCCGAGGGCCTGGGAGCTTCATGGTTAGGTACGCGTAGTGCGTAACAACCATAAACTTCACACAACGCGGGGCGTCCAGGACCGCGTTGTATGGGAGGTTGCACTTGGCAACGTCGAAAATGACGTGCTCGGTGCGGAAGTTGCCACGGTCACCGAAGGTGACGGGCAAAGAGACCTGGCCGAGAGGCCAAGTGAGGCCCTTCGTAATCCCGATGATGGGCAACGAGGGCGCGAGATTCGTCCCCGGCCTTGATCTTCTCAAAGACCTCGGGGAAAGGATATTGAGGCGGCGCCCCCGTCGACGAGGACGCGGCCCACCTTCACGTGCATATGGTGGGGGAGACCGCCAGGGCGAGCTGTCCCTCCCAGGTACCCGGCTGGATGGTCCGTGGGGCCGAAGGTATCGGAATATCCGACCACTTCAGCCTTCGGGACGCCGCCGGCCCTGGTGTGCGGCTAACAGCTCGCGCTTCATGGCCTTGAAGCCACGGCGCGAGGATGAGCGTGTGCCCCGCCGTCAAGGGTTGCGATGACATTCTCGGTTCTTGGAACTCGAGAGGGTGCTCCGGATTGGGAGCGGGCTTGTCCTGCTGCCGCTCCTGTTGGAACTTCTTAGTGCGCTCGGCCAGGTTCTGGACGGCGCGGCACTCCGTGAGGTCGTGGCGGTCCGTCTCGTGGACGGAGCACCATTTCCGGCCCGCAGCCGGTGGCGGTGGCGCACGCTCAGCCTTCTGCCGTTGACGCCGTAGTCGTCTTGGCGGCGCGCGGCCCCGGGGGCCGCCAGACGCCGCCAAGGCGAAGTTCTCGGCGACCTCCTTGCCCTTCTGGTCGCTTCCGCCTGTCCCGCCGCGCCGCGGAACGTGAGGCCTCGCCTCTTTCCCCAGGGTCCTCGGCGAGGACCTCAGGACGCGGCTTGTTCCACGCCCGGGCTTCCTCCTTGCGAGCGCAGTGGTCGGCAAGGCTGAATAGTTCCGCCGTGGTTTGGACGTCGCGGGTGCCCATCTTTTCGAGCATGCGCTGGTCGCGCACGCCCCGAACGGAACGCGTGGATAACCGCGTGGGGGGCGATGTGAGGGATTGTTTGCGTACCTGGCTGAAACGCTGCAGGAAATGCCTCAACGCCTCACCCCTACTCTGACGTAGGGCGTGGAGGTCCGCTTCTGTCCCAGGGCGCGGGAAGGTGCCCTGGAAATTTGCCACAAACTGGTGGCAAAGGTTCTCCACGAGCGGATGGATCCCTCGGGGAGGCTCATCATCCAGGAGCGAGCCTGGGCCTTGAGGGCGACGGGGAAATAGTTCACCATCACCTTCTCGTCTCGCCCGCCGCCCGGATGGCAGTGGCATATATCTGCAAGAACTCTGTGGGTCCACGGAGCCATCGTACTTCTCCGGCAAGTTGGGCCGGAACATAGCCGGCCAGCGAACCTGCCGCAGGCCTGGGGAGAGTGCCAGGCAACCCGAGCAGCCGTACTGGGTAGGCTCTGGTGACGAATAGCGGTTTCCCACTAGTGGTTCGGAGCTGGAGGCCGGGCCTCGGAATGCCTGGCGGCTCCTTGCGCCGCTCACGCTGGCGCTCCATTGTGACCCGGGCGTCCTCGTGGGCCCGGGTCCGGTCGAGCCGGTTGCGGAGGTCGCCCGTGCCCCGGGATTTGTTCTGGCCGGGCGGTCGGGCCGGCTCGCGCTAGAGGTCGCGCGGTCGGAAGTCCCAGCGCTTGTATGGCCGCCGGCGGTGACCCGGCGGTGGGCGGTGCCTACCAAGTTGGCGATCTCGTTAATCCACCGCCGCCCCCGGCCTCCATCCCCGGCAAATGTCGGGGGGTGTCGCAGGAGGGCTTCCGCCCCAAGAGGGCTTCCTGCGGTGTCGCGGAATGGAAGTGGAGGCTGCGACGTGCCGTGGGACGGCGCCCTTTGTTCGCGCCCTATGGATGAGGCCGGCGGACCCGGCGGGGCACTTGCCGGCCCCCTCGGCGAGGGAAGGGGCCGAGGCCGCACCACCAGGCCGCCGCGGGGCGCGCTTTGCCCGCCGGGTACGCGCCGCGCGCCCCCAGGAAGGCGAAGAGGGAGAAGGTGGCGGGCTTGCCTCTGGGCTCACGTTGCCCAGCGGGGTGTAGTCGCCGGACTCCTCGTCGGAATCCCGCGGACGATGGCCTCCAGCCATGAAGGGCGTCGGTGTTGGGAACGTCGGCGTCCGACCTGAGGAAGAAAACCCCCCCTACCTGGCGCGCCAGCTGTCGGAGGACGAAGCCTCGACGGCGGGAAGTCGGGAGACCCCCCTTTTGAGGTTCGGCCAGGGAGCTGTTCTCAGGTGTACGAGGCGTTGGAGAAGACGAGAAACAATGGCACACAGAGGAGGCGAGAGGATTTATACAGTTCGGCCGCCGGAGCGTAATACTACGTCCTGTGTATGCTAGTTGGGAGAATGTGTATGGTTGTGTTACAAGGTGTACCCGGGGAGCTCGGAAGCGTAACCGGGAGGCTTGGGGAAGAAGAACAGTAAAGGTTGCCTTGTTGTCTATTGCTCGAGCTTGTGCTCCCTCCTCTCATCTGCGGCATGGATCCTCCTTTATAGAGCTCAGGGGAGTCCACAGTGCCGGTACGCGGAGGGAGATATTTTCCGGTGAGCTCTCCTGTGCGCCCCTCCGCCTGCGACGCCCACGCCGGAGTTGGTGGAGCGTCCCGTCGCCCCTGTCCGCCTGTGACACCCACGCCGGAGTTGGTGCAGCACGGAGGGTAGGTCGCCTCGGAGAGCAGCCGCTGCAGGCGCTAAAGTCGTGCGAAATGTGACCGAGCATACTGTAACTGCCAGAGCGTGGAAAGAAAGGAGCTCTCTCAGTCAAAAAGTCTTCTGACTGCTCAGGGTCTCGTGCGGGTGGACAGGGGTGACGCGCCCTGTCACCACGCGTCGGCTCACCATAAATGCGGTGGTTGGTGATGCCAGCTCGAGCCGGCTCCGCGCCCGGGCGCCGCGGCGCGTGGAGGCCGAGCCGAGCGTCCCGGCCCCGGGCAGCGCCCGCAGCCTCAGGCGCTTAGAGAAAAACCAGCGATGGCCAGTTGTTTTTTGCACAGACAGTGGGCCCCGGGGGGCTGATATGGCCGAAGGCCCTTATGTTCCCGAGAATGTGGGACCCCCATTCCCGTTTCGCCGACAGTGGTAGTGTCAATAAATCTACAATGGCAGTGCCAATAAGACCATATGTTTAGGAGCCAAGAGTTTCTCTAGCCAAGAGGTTGGGCCACCTCTACTGGGGACTTGGCGGGTGGTCATTCTGTTGGGCGTGTTATGCGAAGAGTCCTGTCACAACTCCTTTCCGAGGTATCGTGGTGGTGCCAAGGCGCATGATGACATGTTGTGGGGTTGTATCTTGTGGGTAAAGTTGTACACCTCTGATCAGAGTAAAACTGTTAGAATAGTCATGCCCACGGTTTTGGGCGGGTTGAATGATATTTTTTGTGATTAGTCCCATTTATTAATTAATGTATAAATGTGACATGAGATATCCATATTGGGATGGTTTGGGCCTGTGTAGCCAAGTGGGCTGTACAGTGTTGATTTAATACTGCTTAATTGCTCTACTGTTTTAATTCTCTCATAATTGTTTAGTTAAGTGCTGTTTATACAAATTGGCCCTATATGCCATCCTTTGCTATCCTGTGCACTTGCATATTTGCTATGTGGCTTGTTGAGTATTCTATGTACTCACCTTGCAATATCAAATCATCAGAAGAAGAGTACTTCAGTGAAGGAGAAGATCTTGAGGAATAGGCTGGGTCCAAGTCAAGTTTGCCTGTGGATTATGGAGACATTGCTTTCGCTAGTTAATTCCGTTGATTAGATTTTTTTTATTTGTTTGAGTGGTTCCATCTGCTTCTGTAATAATTATACATTCGTCACTTTATTCAATATAGATTTGTACTTTGTTATCAAATTTGTCGTTGTGTACCTCGGTTGATTCCTGAACGAGAATTTAATACACATGTAAGCGTTTGGAATTTTGGATGGAAATTTCGGGCGTGACAAGTTGGTATCAGAGCCTCCTTGACTTTAGGACCAGCCAAATGGTAACATGTAGAAGCCTTCTAGGATTTTTGGTAGAACTGCTCTTTCCCCGTTCTCTTCAAAAAAAACATGTCCAGTTTTTTTTCTTCCCATATCTATTTCTAAATTACCTTGCTACCCTTCCTATTTTATTTATGCATAAACCTGTTTTGTTTCATTTAATCAAAAATTTTGCCTCTTGTCGCACTCCATAGATGTCGAATCATGAGCCCATGCATCTGTTTGGAGTCGGAGGATTCGTCAAGGAGCTTCGAGACATGGCATTTGCCATAGGATTCAACCCATTCCCCGAGTATCGGCAAGTCACTCATAATCCAGTTGAAGAGAAGTATCGGGTTCGGTTGACAATTTCAAGTAATCGTGAAGGAGTCCCGTCCATGATCTTTGGAGCCGGAGGAAGGGATTTCGAGCATGCATGTTAGGAAGTGGCACTGGAGGCCATTGGAGAACTTCACCACCGTTATGCCGTCCGCTTGAGGCATACTGCTTACCGTTACCATCCGCTCAGGACCCACGATGATGAGTACAACAATTACCAATGCCCTAGGGCAGAGAACAGTGCCACCATGCAACGTTTGGTGAGGATGCTCAGCGCCATGGACAATGCTCATGCAGATGTGATGATAGCAGCTCATGATCGGGAGAACGAGAACCGTACTAAGATTTGCAGACTGTAAAACCAAGTGGATCGTTTGAAGAGGGAGCTAGCACAGGCGAAAGGAGAAGCACCCCCTGGAGGAGCCAAGATCCGCACCACTGCAAGGAAGAGAGTTCGCCTACCACCTCGGATTCAGCTCGCGTCTAGGACCCACTTGCTCAGTGAGCAGGTCCCACTCAGATTAGTTCCACCCGTGGCTTATGCTGATGATGCAGAGGAAGAGGATCCAGAGGAGTTGGAAGCTAGCACCCCTTCGGAAAGGACAGGAGACAGTGGAACTCGTACCCATTCTGAAGTAGAGTGGGGTGAAACCTAGGAGGATGAAGAGGAATCTGAGCACAATTCTGACGCAAGACGAAGCCCCTCACCTCGTTAAGTTGAACCTCAGTAGTAGTTCACCCTAGAGCATTGTGTTAGCCGTTATGTGTTTAGGTGATGCTTGTGAGTGTGTGGGTTTAGATGGCAGTTTATGTCAAAGGGTGGTGATGTAACTGCTTTAGTTAGGTGTTTCCTGTGGTGTGGTGTGGGTTTAAGCAACATAAATGTTAAACATTCAGTTTAGATCAATAAAAGTTGAAGTTTAAGTAAATAACACATGTTCTAAGGGTTCTTCCTTGTTTCTCGCCTATTCTAATCCCTACAGATGGTGAATACTCACAATGGAGGTGGTAAGGACACTAGCACTGGAACAAACAATCGGGGAGGTGCACCTAATGGACCGCCGCCTTCGGATGACAATCTCACTATAGCACAAGTGCTTGCCAATCAAACGCATCTTATGAATATGATGTTCCAGCACATGCAGAGCCAACAGCACCAGGTGCCTCAACAACAGATACCTCCTACACCCCAGAATAAGCTCGCAGTGTTCTTGCGAGTAAGGCCTCCCACTTTTTCCAGTACGACCAACCCAATGGAAGCAAGGGATTGGTTACATGTCATTGAGAAGAAGCTGGATCTTCTTCAATGCATGGACCAGGAGAAGGTCTCATTTGCTTCACATCAGTTACATGGACTTGCATCAGAGTGGTGGGACCACTTCCGAGCTAACAGAGCAGAAGGTCAACCCATTACTTGGGCTGAATTCTCGGTAGCTTTTAAGAAGACGCACATTCCTACAGGAGTGGTGGCCCTAAAGAAGCGGGAGTTCCGAGCACTGAAGCAAGGGAATAGGTTGGTGACCGAGTTCCTCTATGAGTTTAATCGTCTCGCCCGTTATGCACCGGAAGATGTTAGCACCGATGCTGAATGACAGGAGAAGTTTTTGGATGGATTGAATGATGAACTCTCCGTCCAATTGATCTCAGGGGACTACTCAGATTTTCAGAAGCTCGTTGACAAGGCCATCCGGTAGGAAGACAAGCACAATCGGATGGAGGAGAGAAAGCGCAAGATTGTTAGCATGAGGCACAAACAACCTAGTAACCAGAGGCCGCGTATGGCAGTACCCCCTCAGACTCGCCCGGGAGGACCACCGACTGCACCTCGTCACCAACGCCAGTTCTTTAACAACAACACTGGCAGTAGTATAGTGGCTAATCGTCCTTCCCCTCGTCCGGTTGTTGCACCATCACAAAACCAGCCGGTCAAGCAGGAGCAAGGAGGCAGGACTTTGGTATGCTACAACTGCAACGAGCCGGGGCATTTCTCTAATCAATGCCCGGAGCCAAAGCGTCAGGGACCCAGGCCAGCTGCGCCAGGACAAAACAACTCCAACCTGCCCAAGACTCGGTCAATCATGTCACAACCAAGGAAGCTGAAGTCGCCCTAGATGTGGTCTTGGGTACGTTTCCTATTAACTTAGTTCCTGCCACAGTACTTTTTGATTCTGGTGCTACACATTCATTCTTGTCTGAGAATTTTGCGGGAAAGAATGGGATAAGGGTAGAAAAGTTGGCTAACCCATTAATGATATGCACCCCTGGAAATCAAATGCCCTCCACCCTTTTTAGCCCTTCTGTTACCATCGATATCCAAGGGGTCCCATTCCAAGCCAATTTGATTATGTTAGAATCTAAAGATCTAGATGTTATCCTAGGGATGGACTGGCTAACCAGCTATAAAGAAATGATAAACTGTGCAAACCGGGAAGTCACCTTAACTAGTAACCTAGGGCAGAAAGTGATATTCCGTACCCCTCCAGTTGAACCCCCAAAAGTGATTCTCAATCAGGCTACCCTAGAAGAAATCCTGGTGGTGAGAGATTACCCGGATGTGTTTCCTGATGATCTGCCAGGCATGTCACCCAAGAGAGACATAGAGTTCCGGATAGATCTGGTACCTGGAACCACCCCCATCCACAAAAGACCGTACCGAATGATGGCCAATGAGTTAGCAGAAGTAAAGAAGCAATTGAAAGATTTCGAACGGAAAGGATTCATCCGACCGAGCACCTCACCATGGAGAGCGCCAGTTATCTTTGTGGAGAAGAAAGATCATACCCAACGGATGTGTGTGGATTATAGAGCGTTGAACGACGTCACCATCAAGAATAAGTACCCGTTGCCCAGGATTGACGATCTGTTTGACCAGTTGGAAGGAGCCACGGTATTCTCTAAGATAGATCTCCATTCCGGATATCATCAACTTAGGATCTGAGAGGAAGATATACCCAAGACAGCTTTTACCACCCGCTATGGGCTATATGAATGTACGGTCATGTCTTTCGGGCTCATTAACGCCCCAGTTTTCTTCATGAACTTGATGAACAAGGTGTTTATGGAGTACTTGGATAAGTTTATGTGGTCTCATTGATGACATCCTCGTCTACTGCAAGACTAAGAAAAACATGAGCAGCATCTTCGTTAGCGTTAGAGAAGTTCGAGAGCATCAGCTATACGCTAAGTTCAATAAATGTACTTCTGGTTGTCGAAAGTGAAGTTCTTGTCATGTCCTTCTGTTGAAGGGTTGCTGTGGATCCGACCAATGTGGAGTCAGTCACAATGGAACAACCCAAAACAGTTTCAGAAATACAGATTTCCTGGTCTTGCGGGATATTACCGCAAGTTTATAGAGAACTTCACGAAGATTGCCAAACCAATAACTCGGTTACTCCAGAAGGATGTTAATATTCAATGGTCGTCTGAGTTTGAGCAGAGTTTCCAAGAACTAAAGAAGCATCTGGTATCCACGCCAGTGTTGACTTTAGCTGACCCCAGGAAAGATTTCCAAGTTTACTGTGACGCATCCCAACAAGGTTTAGGATGTGTTTTGATGCAAGATGTAAGAGTGGTTGCTTATGTATCTTGGCAGTTACGGCCACATGAGAAAAACTACCCTACCCACAACCTGGAATTGCCGCAGTAGTTCATACATTGAAGATATGCACCATTACCTTATGGAATCGTACAGAGATGTACATGATCACAAAAGTTTCAAGTATATCTTCACCCAGCCAGACTTAACCTTCGTCAGCAAAGATGTTAGATTAATCAAGGATTATGATATTAGGATCCATTATCACCCTGGCAAGGCCAACGCTGTGGCAGATGCTCTTAGCAGAAAGAATTATTGCAATGCTTCCGAAGGACGACGATTGCCTTAGGAGTTATGTGCAGAATTCGAGCGGTTAAGTTTGGGAATCGTCAAGAAAGGTTTCGTAGCAGCATTAGAGGCACATCCCATGCTTATAGACCAAGTCAGAGAGGCCCAAGTCAATGATCGTGACATCCAAGAGATCAAGAAGAACATGAGGAGGAAAAGCCAGTGGATTCTCTGAAGATGAACAGGAATAGTATGGTTAGGAGAACGAATATGTGTGCCAAATGACAAAGAATTGAAAGATATTATCATGAAAGAAGCTCACGACACCCAATATTCTATTCATCCTGGCAGTACCAAGATGTACCAAGGTTTGAAGGAGAAGTTTTGGTGGGCCAGTATGAGACGAGAGATAGTTGAGTACGTCGCAGTCTGTGATATATGTCAATGAGTGAAGGCCGAACATCAGAGGCCAGCAAGGTGTTGAACCATTGAAGTACCCGAGTGGAAATGGGAAGAAATAGGGATAACTTTATCACTGATTGCAAAGACATCTTCAGGTTATGATTCTATCTAGGTCGTGGTCGACAGGCTACCAAGTGGCTCACTTCATCGCAGTCAAGACTACTTATTCTGGCAGCAAGTTAGCAGAGTTATATATGGCACAAATAGTGTGGTTACACGGCGTACCTAAGAAGATTGTATCCAACAGAGGTAGTCAGTTTACCTCAGAGTTCTGGCAAAAATTCCAGGAGGAGATGGGTAACCGTTTAAACTTCAGTACTGCTTATCACCCACAAATGGATGGTCAGACCGAACGTGTTAATCAAATCCTAGAGGATATGCTAAGAGTTGTGCCCTAGACTTCAGTGGAGTTGGGACAAGAGTTTTGCATTATGCGGATTTTCCTACAACAATATTACCAAGCCAGTCTTCAGATGGCTCTGTATAAAGCATTATACGGTTGAAGGTGTCTACCCCGCCCTGTGGATCAAACAGGGAACATGAAGTTTTTGGAACGACATTTTTGAGGGAAGCCGAGGAGAAGGTAAAATCATACAAGAAAGGTTACGAGTAGCACGTCCCATTAGAAGAGTTATGCTGATAACCACCGAAGATTTAAGTTTGACAAGGGATTATGTGTATCTTCGAGTCACGCCACTACGAGGTGTTCATCGTTTCAGACCAAGGGAAAGTTGGCACACGTTTTGTGGGACCATACAAGATTCTGAGTTGCAAGGGTGAGTGGCAAACCAGTTGGAGTTACCCAGGCCATGTAGGGATTCATGATGTTTCATGTCTCGCAGTTAAAGAAATGCCTCGAGTGCCTACAGGAAGCTGATCCAGCACAAATCAAATCCAGAGGATTTGACTATGTGAAAAACCAGTTCGTATCTTAGAGACCAGTGAAAGGAGAACCAGGAATCGAGTGACCTGTTTCTATAAAGTTCAGTGGAGCAATCATTCTGAGGGTGAAGCTACTTGGGAGCGAGAAGATGAGTTAAAGTCTGCCCACCCTCACCTCTTTACCAGTTCCTCCGAATCTCGGGGACGAGATTCTGTTTAAGGGGAGTAGGTTTGTCACACCCTCAAAATAAGTTAATAAATAATACCTGCGAAAATATAATTTTTAGAAATGAATTAACAGCCTGAAAAAGTGGTTAATAAAAATTCCAAACAAATTTCAATGTAAAAATGGGCCAGAGAAAATTTTATTAAATACCTCTTTAATTCTTGTTGTCCCTGGATTTTTCTAGGAATTATTTGAGCTGTGGAAATATTTTTAATAAATCAAAAACCAAATCAGTGAATAAATAAATTGGAAAAAGGTTTCAATTGCTTCCTCAAGGCCGTGGGCCGATTTCGACCCATCTCTCCCTTCCTCTCTCTCTCCCTCGCCCGTGGCCCAGGTTGGCCCGCTCGCCCTCTCTTTCTTTTTCGCTGCCGACAGGTGACCCCACCTGTCAGGCCTTCTCTTTCTCGGCCGAGTCCAAGCCCGAGCCGGCGCTGCCGTCAGTTCCACGCGAAATCCGGTCGCCCGCTCGTGATTCTTCTAATTGGTTGAGGGAAATCCTCCCTCTCTATCCCCACCACCCAATCGCCCTCAAAACCCGGAGCAAAACGGTTGAGATTTGAGCCTGAATTCGAGTTTCTTTCGAAGACCCGCCGCCGCGGTTGACGAGGTCTGCGCCGGGGCACCGTAGCCGCCTTGTTCGCCTCGACTCCTCCCCAATTGGCGACAGCCTATAGTACCACCGTCCTCCTCTCTGTCCGCCGCCGCCCTCGCCCCAGCCCTAGACACCCCGGAGAGCCCCAACCATGGTTAGATCCCAGCGTCGCCACCCCCGCCAAGTCTAGCCGCGCCGCGCTGCCGCTCGGTTCGTCGCCGCCCTTCGCCGACAACCCAGTTGTGTTCTCCAGGTAGAGCAGCAGCTCGTCCGCCACCCAGTAGTCGCCCTTCCCCGCCAGAGCGCCGTCGGTGCCGAGTGCCCGAAGGTCTCCGCCACCTTTTCTCGTCGCTGGTGGTCAACTCATCACAATTCATCGCCGAGTGACCGTGAGGTGAGTTCATCTCGTCGAGCTCGTCCTTTTGGCGCAAACTGCAGCCGCTGCCATGCCCTGGATCGCCGGAAAGCCTCACCGCCTGAGTCACCACCGTCGCCGGTCGTACACGTCATCACCCCGTCAGCCGCCGCGTCACCCCTCTGTCCCGGTGGCTGCTAGATGGACGCCACGTGTCACGCATCCGAGCGTCGACCTCGGGATAAATCTGAGCCGTCGGATCTAGATCCAATCCATCCTAACCGTCGAAACCCGTGAGCCGATCCCGTGGACTCAGTCTACAGTGGACAGCTCTCTGATGACGCAATAAATCTCTTTTTCCTTTTCAAAATTAATTCATTATTGCGTCATTTGATACTTTTATAATTCTTGTAAATAGTTTTAAAATGGTTTAAACTTCTAAAAATCATAACTAATTCATACGAACTCGGATTCAGGTCGTTCAGGTCTCTAAATTCTTTAAAAATCGAGATCAATCCATTTAAAATGTTCACATGTTCTATTGCTATGTGCTTATGTACTGTTTTTTCTCATTTTGTTATTTTCCTATAATTTCAGACGTTCCGGAAGAGCCGATTTACACCGAGGAGGGTTCGGAAGACTTTGCGGAGTAGCAAGGCAAGTCACACAGACCCACAACCCTTTGAGCATGTTGATCCTATGATTTAAGTCTCTGTTTTGATTCAAAGGTGCATTTATTTTATAATGAAATCGGGAAGGGAAACCCTGATCCTTGTTTATAGCCCATTGTTTTGATAACCTGTCTTTGTGCCTATGGGATTAATATGACTAGCTAGCTGAAGTATTGGTTAGCTAGAATAATTCTAGATTACTTAGCCCTACTTAGAAACTATAGAATCACATAAAGGTTGCTAATCACATATGATTACACATAAAATAATGATGGTTCTGTTCACGACCGTGGTCGTGTGAGATTGATTTTTAATGGGCAACTAAAACATGGATGAATGGTGGGTTGTGAGCACCAGGTTGGTTTTATTGCTAGCGGTGCTCACAACAGTTAAGGACCGGTTTACGAGCTACTGTTGTGAAGCATTTACCATACTAACCACAAGCCAGTATGGGCAACGGCTGGACTTGTAGTGTAGCATGTCCCAGCAGAACACCATGGTGTGTTTAGTTGATAGGTGGTAGTGTTAATAAATCTACAATGGCAGTGCCAATAAGACCATATGTTTGGGAGCCAAGAGTTTCTCTAGCCAGGAGGTTGGGCTACCTCTACTGAGGACTTGGCGGGTGGTCATTCTGTTGGGCGTGTTATGCGAAGAGTCCTGTCACAACTCCTTTCCGAGGTATTCATGGTGGTGCCAAGGCGTATGGTGTGACATGTTGTGGGTTGTGTCTTGTGGGGTAAAGTTGTACACCTCTGATCAGAGTAAAAACTATTCGAATAGCCCGTGCCCATGGTCATGGTGAGCTGAACGATGTTTTCATGATTAGTCCCATTTATTAATTAATGTATAATGTGACATGAGATATCTAGATTGGGATGTTTGGCCTATGTAGCCAGTGGATAGTACATTGTTGATTTTAATACTGCTTAATTGCTCTACGTTTAATTCTCTCTTAACTGTTTAGTTAAATGTTGTTTATGCTAATTAGCCCTGTATGCCATCCTTCGCTATCCTTACACTTGCATATTTGCTGTGTGGCTTGTTGAGTATTTCATGTACTCACCTTGCAATATCAAATCATCAGAAGAGGAGTACTTTAGTAGAGAGGAGATCTGAGGAATAGGCTGGGTCCAAGTCAAGTTTGCCTGTGGATTATGGAGACGTCGCTATCGCTAGGTAATTCCGTTGATTAGATTTTTTTTATTTGTTTAAGAGGTTCCATCTGCCTCTGTAATAATTATACATTCGTCACTTTATTCAATATAGATTTGTACTTTGTTATCACATTTGTCATTGTGTACCTCTGTTGATTCCTAGACGAGGATTTAATACACATGTAAGTGTTTGGAATTTTTGGATGGAAATTCCGGCGTGACATCGGCTGTCTGCACGGCGAGCAGGTGATTGGAAGGAGATCGGACGGCGGGCACGGCTCAGGAGACACGTGGCGTGATCCGAAACGGTGCGGGCGGGCTCACGCATGGTGCGGTGCGGTCAAGGCGATCGAGCGGCGAGCGCGGGGCGCACGGGAAATACGGCACAAATCCGACGACACAGGTGGGTGCCCACGCGAGAGGGTGAGATCGGCGACTGGCATGGTACCCGCGGCCACGCGGCGGCAATCCGTCAGTGCTCGGCGGCTCACAGGGGTTGGCTGTGCTGGGCCAGGGTTTTGAGGCCCAATGAGGCAAGGAGTATAGTACTCCTTTTGATTTTACTTGGGTCATTTTGGAGGGATGTTTGGAGTATTTCGAAGAGGATTTTGAATTCAAACACAAGTTTGAACTCAGAAAGATTCAGGGGATTATTTTGGGGAAGGAACAGAGATGTTTGGTTTTCACTTTTGAGGATGGTTTTGAATTCACATTGTAATTTGAATTCAGGAGAATTATAAGGTACCAAGGAGGGGGTACCAAGTGGAAGAATGAATCTTTTGGGGATTAATTTGGCATTTTGGCCCTCGAGGATTATTTGAGAGAGGTACAAGGGAGAAAGAGGATTCAAAATCAAATTCAAATCTTTGATTTGAATTGGTGGGGGTTCGTATAGATTTTTGTGGGGATTTTCAAGGGGGTCTAAGATAGAGAGCCGACACACATATATACACATGTGTGTAGGAATATATATACATATTTTGTATATGTATACCGGTAAGATGGTGGAGTTGAGTGTAGAGGGTGTTGATACATGTGTATACATGTTTATATATGTATGTATATACTCAGGTATATATATATATATTTATATATATTGGTGGAAAGATTTGGATAGAGGTTCGATGCCCAAGTTATATTATTTAACTCGAGATTTTATTTAGGGATTCAAGAGAGAGAGAGAAAGCAAGGGGAATTTCAGGATGGGGTCCAAGGGGATATCTTATGGTTCCGACTCGGAACTTCGGAACGAATATCGAAGCAGAAGTTTCTGAAGGAGAAGATCGGGTAACTCGTCGTTAGGGTTTTTAGAAGTAAACACAGATACGACAATTCAGATTCGAGGATTATTTTAAGGACAGGGGTTTTTGAGAAGAGGGATTTTTGAGATCAAGGCAGAGAGACAAACTGAGATCCAGGCACAACATACAACACATCACTTAAGAATCGAAATTTTTATGGGTAGCTTTTAACAAAATATTGTTTAACATCTCACTAAAAGCGGGGCATTACACACCGTCGCTGCCTCGCTGTCCCGCCACGGCCATTGGCCCATCACCGGGACATGCCTTTAGCCAAGGAACACCTTCCACTTTTCCCACCCACAACACCCTCCTCCTCCCCCCAGTCCAACCCTAAAACCCTAATCACTTGGGAGCTCGTCAGAGTTCGCTAGAGCTAGAGAAGGAGGCAGTAGAGCATGAGTCTTGAAGCATATATGAAGGTTAGAAAGTATCACTTCCATTTTAACATTACCCCTTAGAGTTGTTTTACAATGCTCTCTACTGATAGTAGAATCAATCTAGACCGTTCATATTTTCTAATCTAATGGATCATATCTATTTCTACTATCACTTTAACTACTGATAGTAGAATAATTTCTTTTACTGGTAGTAGAATTTGTATATCAACGGTTGAGATCACTTTTAATGGTAAAATACTAGTAGTTAAAGTTACTCCACCCCTTAAATACCAACCGGAACATGAACAAGTTCAGAAATCGCGTTTCGTGGAGTGATAGACCCAAAAGTAGTGAAAAATCACGACCAAACAAGCATCAAACGGAAACAGTCATAGCTACACCAATGGATTAATCAACACATGTATCTTTTTTTCCCAAAAACTGATAGAGCATGCAACCCATAATCAGTATGCTCTAGATATGTAGGCTTTAGCTAAACATCGTTAATAAATATCGTGTTTTGATGGTGTCATCAAATATAGATTTTTTATGGTGTTCTTTCATATTTAACCACCAATATCTATATCGGCGTCGATTTTATAAAAAAAACACGTACATACTTGATGCTTTTTGCTTATGCCGGTCAGAGACTAGAAGAGAATAATAGTCTATCCTTTGAATAGTGCAGAGCAAAGAGTTAAAATATATTTCTTGCAGCTAGCCATTGTTGACTCCATGACTAAAATTGACTACGAAATGTATCCCGTTGCTGACGTCTTCGGCTGACTTATGCACGAATGCACGTTGCCCGAGTGTTCATCACGTCGTGGCACGATCTGGACAGATGTTAATAAGGCGCAATAACTAAATGAAGCCTAGTTTGCAAGGCCCACAAAGCAAGTCGCTCCGGCCCTAGACGGCCCAATACCCTCCTTCCATCTTTGATTTTTTTTTATTTTTATATTTATTTAATAAATATTTACAAAAGTATATTTTTGTTTTAAAAATTTAAAAAATATACCCCTACCGCCCTCTGGGAAAAATCGCCCTCCCATAGTGCGATTTTATGACGTGGTTGATGACCGTCGGCCGGGCAGCTGATGGCCGTCAATACTTTTGCAAGTGGCCCCCTGTCCACCCAAAAACCACTCTATAAGAGGACGACAAGGGGGCCGTCTGCAAAAAGCCGGCTGAGGGGTTAGCCATTTTACAGGCGGCCCTTTTGTCGCCCTCCCAGAGGACGGTTTTTAGGTGGCCAGGGAGCCGCCTGCAAAATGGCCGGTCCGTGGATTGGCTATTTTGCAGGCGGCCCCCTTGCCGTTCTCTGGAAGGGCGGTTTTTGACCAACCGCTTGAAAGTTGTGCCTATTTCTCCCTAACGCGCACTACATACCTTAAAACAGTCATAACTTTCGCATACGGTCACGGAATCGGGCAAATAAATACTTTGCGAACATCTACAGAAAATTTTATATCCATTTCTCCCTACCTCGTCGAGTTTGTCCAAAAAATTTTTGCGAAATTCGGCCAGGAAGATTGAGTTTTCGAGATCCGAAGTTTCAGCACGGTTTTTAAAGCACGCTCATAATTTTCTACATGCCACATCTTACATCGGTTTGAGTTGCACCTTCACGAGGTTTTGCTATTCTCAAGTTCCTAGTTAAGAAAAAAATATCAAAAAAAGAAAAAAAATAAAGTGGCTATTTTGCAGGCAGCCCCCTGGCTGCCCAAAAACCACTCTTTAGGAGAGCGGCAAGGGGGCCGTCTGTAAAACGCTAGCCGCAGGACCGGTTTTTTTATAGACGGCCCCCTTGTCGTCCCCCTAAAGGGCGGTTTTTAGTGGCCAGGAGGCCGCCTGAAAAAGTGTTGACAGCCGTGGGCTGGCCGTCTGCCACGTCATTAAATCGCCCTCTAGGCGGTAGGGGTATATTTTTGTAAATTTTTGAAACGAAAATGTACTTTTGTAAATATTTTATTAAATAAATATAAAAATAAAAAAAATTCTCCATCTTTGACCTTGTCTCGTCGTCTCGCCTCGCCCCAACCCAAACCCGTCTCGGCCGGCGTCTCCTCCTTTCTCCTCATCTACCCCGTCGCTCTCACCGTCGCGTTATTTTTTAGCCCCTCATCTTTGAACCAACAGCCAGCTCCTCCTCCTCGCCTCGGTTCCTCCTCCCGCCGATCCGGCCGCTATAAATCCAGCCCCGCCGCGCGGCCCACGGACGCGCTCGCCGCTCGCTCGCTCGTCGCCGCTCTGTTCCACAACCGCCGGCGGCTGGAGAGGGAGGGAGGGGGAGGAAGGGAGGGAGGGAGGGAGGGGGCCGATGGCAAAGCTGTACGTGCAGGCGGTGCCGCCGCCGGATCTGAATAGGAACACGGAGTGGTTCATGTACCCAGGCGTCTGGACGACCTACATCTGCATCCTATTCTTCTCCTGGCTTCTCGTCCTCTCCGTCTTCGGCTGCACGCCCGGCATGGCCTGGACCGTCGTCAATCTCTTCCACTTCGCGGTAACCCCTGGGTCCCGTCCTACGCGCCTTACCATTCTCGTGTCGTTCGCTTTGTGAGTGCCACTATGCGCTTGCTTGCTCGTTCGTGGTGGCATGGGCGGGGTCGCCTTCGTGGATCTGAACTGAAGGAGAGGGTGTGACGGACTCCTCGGTTTAGCTGTAGCTAGTGAGGACCGCATCATTGGGGATGTCCCGTGTAGGTGCTTATCATAAAGCATGTTGTTGTGTGTGCTTACTCGTCTCGTTTATGCCGTATTGTTTGGTCCCAAATTGTCTAATTGATTCATATAGGCATCAGCATTACGGTATGGTTTAGGTCCATCTACCTTATGGTATTAGGTTGCACTATCAGTTGCTTGCAGTGGACATACACTGAAATCCTGTGCAGCCGTGCTGTCACATTAATGTAGGTAGGGTTTGTACCTAGTAGCTTATACCAGTTTCAGGTTCTCTTTCCAGTTCGATATAAATTTAGTTAGGTCGTTCAGAATTATAACTGTGTAGCGTGTAACCAAAAGCAGAAGGAAAACATATGCCATGTTTCCTTTTCAACTACTACCACTTTCTGTGAACGGATAGTTTGGCCAAACCCTCCTCATGTGACGCTGGTCCAACATAGTTAGTTTTATAAACTTTGGAAAGGGGCTTTGTAATCCATGCTATGTGAAGTGCTAAAGCATAAATATTCATAATAATAACAATGGCATTTGTCAGTGCTGCAGTACTGTAATGTGTAATTCTGCCTTGCATGATTATGTCGTTATATGAGGGTTGTCCAAACAATGTTGTGAATGAAGCTCCTTTAGCTTACTTAAATTTATAAATGGTCCAATCATTATTTTTACACAAACATAAGTATAGCCATTTAACCTGTATATCGTAGGAGTTGTTATTTGGTACTCAGTTTTTGTTATCCAACTATTCTCTGTGCATTTTTGTTAAGCATTTCTCTAAAATACCAAATGCATCCAATCTTATGTTTCAGATCACATACCACTTTTTCCATTGGAAGAAGGGAACACCTTTTGCTGATGACCAGGGAATGTACAATACATTGACTTGGTGGGAGCAAATGGACAATGGCAAACAGCTTACTCGCAACAGAAAGTTTCTTGTCGTGGTTCCTGTTGTCCTGTGAGTATTCTTCTATTACTTAATATCCATTTCAATTATCGAAATTTTTGCAGGCACTTAGGAGAGCAATATACAGGCAATGTGTGCTCAATGTTTCATTAACCCACTATAGCACCATCATGATATACTTGGAGCTGCTTATTTGCATACATTATGATTTCTGTTAACTTATTAAGTGAATTCTGAATGAAAGGTTCCATTCATTTTAAATAGTTGCAATATCTATTCTAGGTCTATGTTATGCTGCATAATGTTAGGACATTTATGTTGTTTCGCTTTCACTATTTTACAGATATTAGAATCGGTTAATGATTATACGTCCTATGATGTAATTGATGTCTGTCTAAATGGGAGTATTCCACAGTTCCATACTTGAACCCACAGTATATATATACACACACACATACATACATATACATATATACACACACATACATACATATACACACACACCATCTGAATCTGATGCAGTTGTACTTGTACCTCAGTGCTAAATAAAAGTATTCTTCCATTTATTTTTGCTGTTTGACTTTGACCCCCATAGTTGCTTGTATGACCCCTAACTAGACCTTCATTTATTGCCTGTTGGGAGTGACTGTTTCAAATAAGTAATTGATTTGAACATCAGCTATCTGCTGCAATGAAATACTTGATCATGTAGGTAGTTGTACGACCCTTATATGATAATTTCTTTGCCGGCCATTTCTAGATAGACATAAATCACTGGGACTTTGCAGGTTTTAAGAAATTGGCTTATTTGCACAAGTAATTATGATTATGCATTTAAAAATTTGGACATAGTTTGGCCCATCAGAGGAATGACATGCTTGTTTTAGCTTTCTTGAGAAGTGAAAATAAAATTCTATCCAGCTTACCCTGAGCTTACACTTATATACATGGTCATGGCTTGTTAATAGAACTTTAACTGAGCTATTATGAATTCTCTTCAGCATGAATTTGGATTATTCATGAAAAGGCTAACCGCAATGATCACTCTAATAACCTCCCATGTTTGAGAAATACTTTATTAGGCTATGAGTTGTGCTTTTCACAACATCAAAATAGCATCACCTCCTGTTCTCCGATGACAATTATGATTTATGTTTTCATTTTGGCCTGATATGTTTTGGGAATTTTGAATTTTTCCCATCTTGCTGCCAAGAGATGAATTGTGTTCCAACTTCAAGTACTAGTTTTTTTAAAGATGTTTTAGAACAGATTGTCAAACTTTCAAAACTTGGACTTCTAATAACGTAATACACCAAATCATTTGGTTTTTGTCATGTGGAAATGCTATTTCTAAATTTGCCAAAGAAAAGCTTTGACATCGTTAGATTTTTTTTTTTTTGAAACAAACAGCACAAGACATTGCAATGTCTCATATTGGTATAGCAGAAAAAAAATTACAAGACTACAGCCCTGGGAGGCTATAATCAACGAAAAAAAAGAAAAAACAAACACGCCACCACACGCCGACAGCTCCTACACACACCAATGGACTAGCACCGCACCGGCCGCCGCTATGCGTGACTGGACGCCGCCAGACCTACCACGAGGCCTCCACTGAACCGCCCGCCAACGCTCTCAAACAGCTGAAACTGCAGTCTCCTGGACACCACCAGCGAGAAGGGTTGCAGAGGGAGAGGGTGAGAGAGAAGATCCACTTGCCCCTTGTATAGACCCGCCGCCATCCAAAAGCACCACCCCAGCTGCCTGAAGACAGAGTAGGCGAGAATGAGACCCCCTAGGCGACGCCTTCAAGGAGGGCATGACGCCAAGAGCGCCGTCGCCGCCCGTCCAGGGATTCTGGACCCAGTTTTCACCAGGGTTCCCGTCACGGGGGGACTAGACGCCTCGACAATGCCCTCAAGAGGGACCACGGCACTTGAAAGTGTCGCCGTTGACTGCCCAGCAAGCCGTTGGGCAAGGCTTTTGCCTGCTGCCTGCCCGCCCCCTGCAGTCGTTGCCATAAAGGTCTGCTACCTTCAACTCCCTCCGTCCACAAATATAAGGGATTTTGGGCACTTTTTTGAGAGATTAAGGAAGAAGAGAAAAGACATGGGAAGAGAATTCAATGGAAGGTGATTGATGGGACAAGTAGTACTATAGAATCCCTTATATTTGTGGTCAAAGGGTGTCCCAAATCCCTTATATTTGTGGCCACCATTTCTCTAGTTAATAAAGACATGCTTGCGATATTTCACATCTCACTGGAGTTACGGAGCAGATGTTTCAATGCCTTGCAATTTTCATTCACTGCAATGGTACCAAGTCAGGGTCCAATGAGAAAACCTGCTCTATTTGTAGCATTAACATCAATAAGTTCTTAGCTGACAAATACCACGCATAGTGTTAAACGTTGCCACGCAGATGAACTGTTTTTCCAGTTGTAGCAGATAGGTATTTGGAATCAGTCTGAGGCAGCACGTATA
The DNA here is from genome assembly GCA_003991445.1 of Oryza meyeriana var. granulata. Classification (NCBI taxonomy): domain Eukaryota; kingdom Viridiplantae; phylum Streptophyta; class Magnoliopsida; order Poales; family Poaceae; genus Oryza; species Oryza meyeriana. The sequence goes on from RYFJ01002709.1 coordinate 76,372, forward strand.
GTTGCTTTAGCTGCATTACCAACAGTGATTCTGTTGGTTTCTGTACATTGCCCATGGTTAATGATTTCGCATACATGGTTGTATAACTTCAGAACAATAAATATGGACTGCTGTTGTATGTGACCTCTGTATTTTCCTGTTGCTAATATTTTTAGGCACTGTGAATGGGCATCGTAGGTTGTATCTAGTATCCTGGTCCTGAAATGAATGATTTTAGTGCGTAGTTCAGAACTGCTGTTGCTGGTCCTAATATCTAAAGAGAAATAAGGCAGAATCAACTATTTTCTCCATGTTACATAGATATGCAATGATACCTGCTGTGTGGTTTTATGCTTTTATGTTATGTTTAAGATGCTTATTATGCGTTGCTAAAGGCAGTGGTACCCTTTTTTGCTATTTTGTCGACAGATATTTGATAGCTTCACACACTACGGACTACCAACATCCTATGCTCTTCCTCAACACCCTTGCAGTTGCAGTGCTCGTGGTCGCTAAACTACCGAACATGCACAAGGTCCGGATTTTTGGAATTAATGCTGGGAACTAGGCAGCATTATCCTTCAGCAGACATCTACCTATCTTCCTTTCCAGTTCACCAAGCTCATCAGAGTATCAAGGAGTAGCGTTTAAAAGTTAGCTGATGGGTTGTGGTCATTGTATAGAGAGATGCTCAGAGGCTGAAAACGATGCTGCTGTATATCTGATGTACACGAATTCTGTAGACTCTTGATGTTGCTATATGCTTTGATACAAGTATCTGTCCGTTGCTGCATGTACAGCCTTGTTTTCAGAACAAAACGTTGCACAGCTGTGGTTCCAAGATAGGAACACAGTGCCGGTCGCGTCAAATGCACAGGTGATGATGGGAAATTATTACAAACAGTTGTGGTGGATGTAGCTTTGCACAGGGCTGTAGTCAGCAGAGGTTCGACCAGGTTTGCTCATCTGACGCGATGACATCAGTGCAACTCGATCCAGGTTGAGTTGTTTTGCAGCATCCCAAATGTGTTACACGAGGCTTTTTTGTTTTGTCTGGTAAGAGAATCCTCTGCACTTGTTGTTCTTCTGTCAATTCTTTCTTCCCCTTTCGTTTTCGCTAAATGCTGAATACTTGAACTGACCGCAAAAGGTGGAGACGACGGCGTGCTGCTCTGTCAACCATCACAACGTGCTGTAACGACCTCGCGTGGGTGAAAACCGTGCACCGAATTTACCGGCGGCGTTGCGTTTCCTTCCATACAAAGTCTATGATGACTCAGAACGGAGAGGACTTGGCAACAGTGACATCCACTACACCGGCATTGTCGTCCGCTGATTTGGACCCGCTGTCCCGGCCGAACCCAAACCCACACCTTTATTCCCATACCCGCAGCGACGTGGTATTTTTCCCCCCGCTTCTGCTCACCGGCGACACTGCGTCACTCACTGCCCGCCCGACCAACGTGAATGGAATGGCTTTTTCCCGCGGTACGCCGCGGGCGGGTCCGCCTGAGATTGCGGTGACGAAAGGGAAACGCGGCCTTTTTGATGCCACCACAGTGGTGCTCCCGTCTTTTTAGCAGGCGAGCTCCCCTCCTGAACTACAGCTAGCAGACTAGCAGTCGATGGGGCATGATAAAGCGTGCGCCCCGGTGTCTGCGCTTTCCACTGTTTGCTATCGATGGCTCAATGCTATGCGTCGACCAGGAACACAAAAATGGGGTACAATTAGACCCATCTGGGGTACAATTTGTCAGAAAAATTTGGGTTCCGAAGGAAAAAAAAAAGTCTCCCATTTTAAACTGTACCTATTAGATTTGCCGTTGAGGGGTGTAGTACTTCTGTAGAATGCCTTATGAGCATTCATATATAAAATGGTCATTGCGAAAAATGTTACTGCAATTTGTGGATTCAGGTAGTATTAGCAGTTAGTATGTTGCTAGTGAAAAGCCATGTTAATTGCAAGTTTGCAATCAGTGGGTTAGTGGCACACAACTCCACGCTACCGCTTGACCCCATATGTTCCATGATTGCGCTGTTGCATGAACTGTTGTCACGTAGCCGAACATATGCAAATGGATGGCAGCGTTGCGTCATGTACCTGCGGATGCTTGCATGCCGGCCTTTCATGAGAGGAACAACCGGCACTGTGTGCACACAAGCACCGTTGCGTGCAACGTGCCTTTTTTGTGCTTGCAAGAGAAGCCTCTGCTACCTCGCTCCAGGATTGCCATATATATATATCCACTGTTCGGATTGGTATCCGGTTAAGACACCGACTTCGTTTGATGTTCAGTTGGTACAAGATGTGGATAACTAGTTCCAGCTTTGTCATTTCTGTCTAATAGTCTTCCACTCAAACATGAAAAAAGTTGAGTTGCACGTAGCATGTGGTATAGGTGTTATCGGCAGCCTTACATACTTAGCTGAATATCCGTGTTTTATTATAAATAAAAAATATATATTATAATATTATCTAAAATAAATAAAAATATATCCTTTTGTTTTCCTTTAAATGACGTTGGTTAGTTCAAAATAAACTAACCAACATCATTTAAAAAAGAATGGAGGGAGTATTTTTCATGACACGTGTTACACATGTTTTTTTCTATAGAAAAACATTCACCTTAATTTGGTTTTACTAGTATATTGTCCACACGTTGCAACAGGATTTTAACTAAAGAAAATTAAAATTAACCCGTTATCACCATAACTTTGTGCATATATTATCTTTTAATTTTTGCATCTGTTACTGATATGTGTACCGTGTGGCTTTACATTGTTCTTTTTTACTTCACACAAGTAGAAAGTTAGTGGTAGGGCGGTTAGCATGTGGACCCTCTGACTCCATTGTTATTTTTCTCTTTCCATAAAAAGTAGGGAGTTGGTATTCATCACTCACCGCCACCATTAGCCTCTTTTAAAATAGTATAGAAATGTGGCTATATATTTAAATTTGATTGTTTCTTAATATTAAGAAGTTCAAGAGATAATCTAAAAATTTTTAATAGAAATGGGTGGATGACAAATTCACTGCTATCACCACTGGCTTCTTTTTAAATAGTATCTTTAGCGCGCGCACAGATATTTCAACTAATTCCTTTTTCTTACATCCATGGAATATCTCTCCATTAGATGCATGCATGTCTCAGGGCAACATTGGGATCATTCTCTTCAACCAGCACCGTAGATTAAGGTTTAGACTTTTAGTAAGAGTGTGTAAAGCCGAGTGGTTAGGATATGTCTAGTGTCTGATCGGTATTCTCTGTTGTACAGCACATGTCGTAAGAGTCACTGACATATGGGTCTAAAGCATATGAGATCCATACGTCAGTGGCTTCTACAACAGGTGCCATATGACAGAGGATTCGCTTCCATATAATGTAGATAAAACTAATCTTATCAAATCGATCATCAATACCATGTCAGGTATGTAGTAGAACTTCTCCCCCCAAACGTGCTAGCATCAATATAACTCAATGCTAGTGTTCAGGAGAGCCACCGAAAAATAAAAATCTGTTTTCCCGAAAACTACTGGCAGCTTGCTATGCAAAGAACAATCAGCAAACTTGATAAAAGTGGAAAATAAGTGTTTTTTCATTCGATGGAATCGATGCTTCTACATATGCTTCGGTGCTTGCATTGTTTTTTTGTCTAGATCTATCTAGTATGTAGAATCGATGCTAAGGCCTAAGGCTTCAGCCTTACAGGGTGGTGGGAAGGATCTGGTGGCAGAGGTTTGCTGGAGATGGGGAAGAACGCACCCTAGCTCGTTACCTTACAGAAAACAGTAGGAGAGTCAGTGCATCAGAGGGAGGTGATACGTAGGTAACGATAGAGATGACAGAGCAAGGAGACTACGGGCCTCATCAACTATGGCACTTGTAAGATCAATTCGCATGCGTAGGAGAGGACACATGCCATGATGGTTTGCGGTGCAAGTAAGGAAAGATCAGCGGCGGACGCAATTCTAAAATAAAGATGGGCCAGAGATACTCGATGAAGACAACCAAACGTAATACATACCATACTATATTTATATTGTAATTATATAAAAAATAGAATACAATTATTAAGGCACAAAAGAACATCCAAAATGCTACCTCTCATTAAAAAATAAAACAATAATCTTTATACCACATGTACTTCATGACACAACAAAAGATAATGGTAAACCCGTAAATTTACAAAAATAAGTCAATTTATAAAACATGTGTAGGGGTGGAAAAAACTCGATCAACTTTTTTCAAGCTTTCTTTGGAATTTTTATGAATTGTTTTATTTTTCTCTATCATTTAAGACAATTTTTGTTAATGAGCTAACGAGCCGATCTAAGCTAGGGTGGAGACAATTTTCACTCAAAATTAAATAATCAACATTATATGAGAAAAAAAAGAAAAACTAGATCAATCAGAGCAATTTTAAACCGAGCCACAAAACAAGCTAAATGAGCTCTTTTTTCACTCCTAAACATGAATAGTTAACTAATCAATGATCTTTAAAAATTGGTTACTACGTGAGAAGATGTACCACTAATAAAAATCATGTCTAGACCTCTAGAAAGCTTAGGCAAATATATTTTCTGATCATCCATGACTTGAAACATTTGTTTAACTTTATTAAAATCAAGTCCTCTAAAAATCACATTCTTAATATAGCACAATATTAGATCTTTATTTTATTACTCACATTAATAGGGTGCTTATGTTCTGGTGGATGGTAGCTAGTGTGGACAGATCAGTACTACGAGCGGATCACGTGTGTAGGATGATACGGGCCGTAGCTAGGCCGACCGATCCACTCTATCCAATAGGTAGGTCTGTCTCTAGGGAAAATAAAGATAGTGGACTTATGAAAGAGCCTAGGGTTAAAGAAAGGAGGGAAGTGGGACGTTGGATCGATCCAACGATCTAGGTATTTGATTATTTTTTTTATATAGTTTAATGTACATATGCTCGAATTCACAGTGACGGATCAAAAAAATTTCATAGCTTGGATAAAATTCACTATGATAGACTGCTAGCATTATCTAATACTAGTGATACGGTACTTCTATATCTTACTATAAATAATCAGCTAGCCCAGACATCTATATATCCAGAGTAGCCGGACACCGGCTCCGCAAGTGCATATAGACACACTATAATATTATTTGGCACTACCTCGGGTTCTAAAAATATAGGATTTTTTTACTATAAATCTAAACAAATACTTGTCTATATTTATGGTCAAAAGTTATATTTTTAGAACAGTAATGATGATTCTCGTTTAAAATTGCAGGCAGCTACTCGATCAGTGTCAGACAGATTTACTACTTAGCTAGCAGCTGCATCATATATAAGTTGACCAACATGTATGCGCAAAATCACCAGTACTACAATATACATGGTTTAATCTCCCCTCGCACGGTGTCGGTGTTACTCAGCTCGAAGTGTAATGACCAGCGCGTGAGTAACTGATGGTAATACGACAATAGAGGAAGAACTACTCGATATGTGCGCGCATAAATCAACTATTATTGCATGAACATTTCTTTTATAGTGTATATATTATTAGTTCTTTTCACTCCCAGTCCCCAGAGAGCAAACCTGACGATCGAGCTAGCTGACGATAAAATAGATGCGTTGCAGATGGATGAGTCCAGGGAATATGATCCATTTCACTAGTTCTTATATATATGAAATACTTATATGTGTGATCTTGGTTATGTTGCAATTTAAAATATGCAACGGAAAAATGCTCATATGCTTGCTTCTAAATATCACCATTTATCAGTAATGATTAATCATAAATATTGAGATGATGATGAGAACTGAAGGGAAAAGAGAGGAAATATCATTATGCTTGCTTGCATGTATACCTTATATTGTGAAATAAACTGAAAAAATTTGTGTGATGTGAATTTTTAACGGGGTAAGCAGTAACAAGTGTATACTAACTATAAGCAGAGACGAGCTTACAGTTGCTAAACATAAGAATCTTATGCCATAAAATACTAATATCGTTTTTTTTTGGAAACCAGGTGATAAAACACATGCAAAGTGCTTTAATTTGCTTTTTTTTTCTATTTGATGTTCTAAAATCATAATCGTCAAACTTTTCTACGGCAATGAAGTTCTGGGTAAAATTTCAACAAAGTGCTCAAAACTATCCTTAATCTAAAATGGACATATGAAAACTATAAATGCTCCCTCCGTTTCACAATATTTAGCAATTTTAACTGATAATTGCTTTAGTTTGATTATTAATATCTTTTAAATCGTTTGATTATGATGAACACGATTTGTATGTTTATATATATATTATATTATATTATATTATATATATATAATATAAAATACTGGTAAGTTTATATATATAATAGGAGTGATCAAACTAAAACAACAATGCCAAGTCAAAATTGCCAAGTATCTTGGAATGGAGCGAGTACTTAATTTTCTTATGGGTGAAAATGTATTCACGATACAAAATTTTCTTTGTTGTAATATAAAGTTATTAAGGACAATTATGTAAGTTCCATTCTCGAGTATCATCAGAAGTCAACAACCCCAATGAAACTATCTACTTCCTCTGACCCAAAATATAGCTATTTACTCCCTCCATCTCAAAATAAATTAACTTTTAGAGTTTAAACTTTGTCCCAAAATAAATCAATTCCTAGCTTCTTACCTACCCCTACTCTACAAAATGAGAAAATTTATCCCTTCAATATTCCTTAACTACCCACCCACCAATATTACATTGACATTGATAAGAGGCACTGCAGGCTTTTTTCTCATCACTAATCTTGTATCTGGATGCGAGGGTTGGGTTTTTTTTGGATGAAGGGAGTAGGAGTGTTTTGAGAAATTTAAGGATTATGGTGAAAGACCTAAAACACGCTCATTAATGGATGATGGAAATTAAGAATAGTATTGATGGAGTACAAGTTTCAAGTGTTGGTACGATGATGGGGTTCGCTAGAGATAGCATGGAAAGTAGTGGGATAAAAGTCATTTTTTACCTGTCCTAAGTAGTTATATTTGGAACAAAATTTAAATCTAAATGTGGCTATATTTTGAGACGAAGGGAGTACGATAGACATATAAATTATAAAATTATGTTTTTACATCAAAATGAAGATACTAGGAACAAGAAAATTATGTGATTTTTCATCTTGGATATCGTGAAAAGCCGAGACACCAAATGAAGTGGCTAGAATTTTTCTTTTGAGAGGGTGGGTTAGAAATTTCAGGTAATTTGATTGTATCTTAGTGCATCGTAGTTAAGCAAAGTACCCTAGTTTAAGATCTGTACAAGGCCTACTACTTTAGACTGAAGAATTTTTTGCAAGAATTGAACAAGCGAAACTCTTATGAAAATCTACGTTCCAATCATCTGGTTCAGACCAGTAGAGATCAGTACGTCATGGTTACGATAGCTAGATGCACACACCACTTGCATAAACGTGAAGCAGCATGGGTACAAAAATCATGGGTGAATGCATGGTGGTCTGCTATAGCTAGGACTGTAGGACATGGTTGCACTTGCACACAGACCCAAATGTAGCATATCTTATCTTCCTTAATGAGTAATGCTACAAGTAGCAGCACACTAATTTATTAGGACGGCCAAAATGCAACCACAAGGTGGACTGGTAGTATTCGGCAGCCCCGCATCCCTAGGAGAATGTTTTCGAGGGCCCTCCAAAGAATGGTGCTAATTGCATGGCGAAAATATAATGTTTCTCTAGCCAACGCCGTACATCCAAGGTAGATGATGCTAGACATGGCCGGCCCTATGTACATGGACATAGTGAAAGTGGTGAAACCGTGAAAGAATCATTAGGTAGGAGTAGTGTATATAGCAACTTTCTGGTGTGGGCAGGTGAACTTGCATTCCAGAGAAACAAGAGTAAAAAAAGTTCAACACTATATATACTCCTTGTACACTTGACAAAAGAGAGATCTCAAGGATACAGTATGAGTGCAAAGAGGCAGGGTGCATGCATGATGATGGTGATGAAGAGTTTAATTGGAGGGGTAACTTTTGGCTCAGAAAAATAAATATGTCATGGGTTTTGTAGTAGTATAGTACAAATGACCATGCCATGCACTAAAACAAATGGCCTAACATATGATAATAATACCATGTGGATGGAAGGAGAGAGAGAGAGTTAAAGTAAGGGAGTCTGTCATACATGCTCTCGCCTGCCGGGCCTTCTCCCCGCCTCTCCTCGGCTCCCACTAGTGCCTTTCATGGCTGGAAGATTCTTGCCTCTGGGATGATGATGATGATGATGAGGGACGATACGACATCTCAGAGTAGCTATTAGCCTACCTGCCACAAGAAAATATGGAGTAGCACAGAGTGCGAGCGAGCGATCGAGATGACAGATCGGTATATATATATACAAGCAGCATGCATGCAGGAGAATATAGAGTAGTACAATAAAAGATGGCAAAAACATCATAATCAATATATTAATGTAGTAGTAGTTGTGTAAACGACAGTACATTACTAGGAGTATTATTACAAGCTGTTCCTCAAAGTTATCATGGTATAAATGAACTTACTGAAGCAACCATAAAAAATGACTGTTGCTAGGTGCCTCTCTAACAGAGCATTGTATGCTAAAGCACCAGGCCCCTCACTGATCTCTCTGAGCTTTTTGGTTTAGGAAGCATTGAACTCTGCACTACACCAAGCTAATTGTATATCAATGTGGTTTCTGACGACACAAGTGGCCATTAATTCTCTCTCTCTAATCCCTCATTGATTGAAGCTTCTACCATGCCACCTGTGCCTGCATGATGCATGCCATGCAAAACCAAAACAAGAGTTTGGCCAATCAATCGGATATATGCAACTAACCAACATGTTGCGTGTTCAGAGTGCACACAGTAACACACACGACGTACAACGTACCGTTTGTGGTGGAACGCATCAAAACTCAGAAATGATATGATGCTTAATTCAGTGCAGATTTCTACATGACATGATTATATCACAAATGAGATTGATTGGTGAATATATCAGCAGCTGTATATAATACCACCAAGTTCACCACCCTTAAATCTGTGTATCCTGCTGTGTTAGCCAGCCCCCAAGCCGATAATTAACCACACACACATGAACAAACAACAAAGAAGCAACACCATGAAACCGAAAACCAAACAAGCAAAGAGTGAAACAAAACGCCATATGTAACACTAATCACCACAAGCTTATTAACCCCTTGTCTCTATCTCATTTCTCTATCTCCACATGCTGCTGCTGACCACCACGCGTGCATGCATGAGCCATGCATGGCGGCGCCAGGCAGCTCGCAACACCTTACCAAGAACCGCCGCCGCCGCCGCCTCCATTTGTGCTGCCGTTGCCGATCATGCTGCTATTCCAGAACCCTGGGGTCTCATGGCCACCGATGACACCGCCACCGCCGCCTTGGTTCTTGCTGTGGTCGAACTGATGATCGCTACCGCTGTTCGCGTCGCCAGCCGCCGCGCTCACCACCGGCTTCAAGTCCTCGAAGGGGAACAGCAACCTGCCTGCTGCGCTCTCTTGCACCCCTTGCAACCCAGCGCTGCACGCGCCGAACACCCCGGAGCCGCCGCCTGCACCCGTGCCGTGCGTGTCCAGGGAGAAACCGAGCACGGTCTGAGCCTGTTGCTGCTGCTGCTGTGGCGGCGGCGGCATGCGGAACTCGCCGAGCGCGAACCCTGCGTACTCCGCCGGCATCCCTAGCGGCATCTGCGGCAGCGGAACGTAGCAGCCGGTGCTCCTGAGCAAGTCCATCGCCGAGAACGCGCCCACGCTGCCCCTGCCACCGGCGCCGTTCGCCGCCGACAAGTTGCCTCCGGGGTTGCACACGCTGCTGCTCTCCAAGCTCGGGAACGCCGTGAACTCCGGCGGCTGCAGGGCGCGGCCGTGGTGGTGCGGGAACGCCAGGTTGAGGTCCTGCGCGCCCTCGTGCATCAGCTTCGGGTTCTTAGCCGCCAGCCCGACGGGAACCATGCCGGACACCGCCGCGGAGGTAGAGGCCGACGCGGCCGAGGACGACACCACCGAGGATGATGAGCGCTTGTTCTTACGGGAGCCGCCGCCGACGGGGACGTTGCGGAGGGAGCCGCCCTCCGTCCAGTAGCGACGGCACGTCTTGCAGAAGTAGCGCGGCTGCTGGAGGCTGTAGTTGTTGTAGTAGCAAAACTTGGTGTTCGTCGAGTTGCACCGCGGGCAGTTGAGCGCCTTCTCCTTCTGCGGCCGCGCGCGGCGCTCCGTGCCAGCACCAGCCCCAGCTCCGGCAGCGCCCGCGGTGGCTCCTGCCGCGGCCGGTGGCGGGGCGATAGGCCGCTGGGCGCTGGCAGACGAGGACGACGGCGGCGGAGGCGGATTCGAGCTCCCATTAGGATTTGGATTTGCACCCATCAGCATCTCTTCCATGGGCTTCACTAGCCCTAGCCCCTGGTGATGGACACATGTTGCACTCCATTAGATGTTGCAAGCTACCAAGAAACCTAGAACTAAGCTATGCAATACAATCTATTACTAATTAGTAGCAAGAACTAAGAAGCAAGAACATGTAGTATGAGAGATTGAGAAATGGAGAAACGAAATGGGGGAACACGAATGAGCATGAGGTGTGATGTGAGGATCCTTATGGTGCAACAAAGAACCAAGCAAATGGATACAAAGTGAGATTAAAGCTAGAAGAGGGAAAGGTGAAAGATAGAAATAAAGCGGAAAAAAAAAAGCAAAGTAAAGATGAGAGAGAAACACACCACCACACAAAACACACACAACTTTGTTTGTGCTCTTGTAGGGTTGTGTTTGTGGCGTAGCAGTACTGCTGCTACTACTACATCATCCTCCAAGACATGGCTACTCTTTTGATGCAAGGTGTGGGCTTGAGGAGAGAGACGAAAGGGGGGAGAGGGAGAAAAGCCAAGAGGAAAAGAGAGATGAAAAGATAAAAAGGATAGGCAAGGAAAGGGAGGATAAGAAAGAAAGCGAGGAACAAAGGAAAAGAAAAGCGGTGCGTCGTGTGCTCCTTTCAAGGATTAAAAGGGGGGAGGAGAGGAGGCAGCAAGAGAATTAAAAGGCCCCAACAAGCAAGAGCCCTCAGCTCGAAGCCAATGGAGAAGACAGAAACTAACCCACATACACACAGAGCGAGAAGATGGCGATCCGTGCATAGATCTACACAAAGAATAAAAGGTTGGCCATGGCAGTTCCCAAGAGCAACAAAGCCGCGAGAGAGAATAGAGATCACCATATCCCACCAAAGGAAAAGCAAGCGCCAAGATCAAGGCACAGGCAGATTAAAGAAGGATCGACCAAGAAACAACACACGCATCAACAAGATCTAGAAGAACAGAAGCCAAAATCGACCCGGCCGGGCCCCGGCGAGAGATCTTGTATGCATGCCGACGATGTTGCATGCATGCGATGATTCGGGCAAGGATCGAGCGAAGATCAGCCACGGCTTACCTGGTGCCAGTGGGCCGCGTCCATGCAAGAAGAACCCCAATTGCTCGATCCTCGCCAACAATTCTCGCCCCCGTTGCGCTATCAAACAACAAGCTAGCTACTACCTAGGAGAGGGAGGCAACAAGGAGGATGAGGAGCTCCTGGATGTCTCGCGCAGCACGAGTCAAGGAGAGGAGGAATGTCTCGTGGATGGCCTAATTGCTCCCTCTCTATGTCGCTCGCTCTCTCTCTCTCTCTTCATATGTCATGAGATAGTGGGATTCTTTTCCCAATATTTTTATGTCTCTTGGAGAGAAGAGGAGAGAGGAGGAAGAGCAAGGGAAATTGGTGCAGCAGAGCAGTGTGCTGTTGTGTGCTTGCCTCCCTCTGATGGTTGTAAAAATTCTTGTCCGGATAGGATGGCTGGCTGGTTGAGCGTGCGTCCTTGATAGTTCTGGGCCGTTCGGACGCAAACCAGTCGGTGGGAGTAGTCAACCGAGGGAAGTAAGAGGAGGGCAGGCAGGTGCGCAGCCCTACGAATGATGGTCCGTGGGGCCGTGCACGTGCGTAGGACGACGCGCCACGTGCGAACCAAACTAACCAGGGTGTTTTTAGCGCTTAGCAGTATGAAGCTGCGTAGATACTGAGGTATACAGATCAGCTCAACACCGTTTTATTGCGCTTTTAAATATGACTCTCATCAGTGCTTCCTGCTTTTAGGTGAAGCGATTACATGATGTTCGAAACTATATACTCCTATATGCCAAGGAAATTTTAAGAGGGACTAGCTTTGCACGAAGCTAAATTTTAAGAGTAGAATTAGAGTTGATATGCAACTCTTAGCCTTTGTTTCTGTATATATATTTGTATTATGCATACAATCGATTTATAAAAATAAAAATGGATTTAATATATAACTATTAACATCTATACGATTGTATTTTATACAATCTACTAACTCCGTTCCAAAAAAGTTCACTCGATAAGTATACACTGTAGCGTTCCTACTTAACTAAATCAATAATAGGTCCGTAGTTGGAGATTACACACACTTGCAAATATATATAGTATAGCCTCAATAAATTCCTGATACGTATTATCAAATCATACCTCTATACCAATTGAACATTCTGATAAAAATTCCATGTTAAACAATACTAGTAGATAAATATGGCAATCCAGATTTATTATTTATTTTAAAATTTAATATTATTAAGTTAATGAAATACTAAAATAAAGATATCAATAAGATTAATACCTCACATTATTAAATGCAAATTTAATTGAATTATTAAATAGTGTAAATATTTTTAAGAAAAATCATGAAACTACTAAAATTGAGACTCAAACACAATGCAACTTTCTACTTAGTAATTCCAAGTTTAGAGATTGTTTGATCAATAAAAAAGCTAATAAACATCTACACAACCACTGCAATTTTGTATTACTAGCAATTATGAATTTTATATTTGTTAAATTAGGAAAAAAGAAAAGTAACATTTTTTAGAATGGATTGTGTATATAATACTGCAGTTCCTAATTTTGAATTTTGAAAGTAGTTAAATTATTTTCTTACTTAAAGTTTACATATATGCAAAGTAAGTAATATAAAAAATAGACCGATGACTAATTGTAATAACGAAACTTCCACTTTGTTTAGTGTAATAAAACTAGGTTTGACAAGATCCAAATTTTGTCACTCGAGCAATGGAGCAAATTAAGCCACTGCCTACTACTTGACGAGTTCGGTCATATAATACTTGTCACTAGCACAAAAATGCCACGTACTATGTCTACCATTAGTGGGGGCTAGAGAGGTGGAAATAGGTGGACGTGTGAAAACGAAACTGGAGTGGTAGCTGAATGAGCCGGAATGGTACGATCTTAAAGTGCAAGGAAGTCCAGTGGTGAATTCTCGTGGTACCCGTACCCCGTATGCTTGCCGCAGGTTTTTAATTTAGCGAAGCAAACACATACTTTGATTATTGTCCTAACTTATAAACCGCACATAAAATAAAAAATATTATTAACACGTAATTAATTAAGTATTAACTATTAAAAACTTAAAAAATAAATCTATTTAATTTTTTAGAGATACTTTCATATATAAATTTTTTTAAAAAAACACTCCGTTTAGCAGATCGAAAAACATACTCACATAAAAAAATAAGCCACTACTTACTATAAGTGCTGCCGAATACCACCGTACTCCGCGCCGTAGCTTGATGGCTGAAGCGTCCGCCCCTAGTCAAATCCACTTCCGCCACACGATGACCCCTAGCGCGCCACTGCGTCCCGCGTCCACTGTACTGATGTGAGCGAGCGAAGCCTCGCGGGCGTCTCGGCTAGGGCCCGCCGCAGCGAATGCACCCATCCGCAAGAGCAAACGGCGCGACGCCACCACCGTACCACACCACACCACACGCGGTGCCGTGCCACGTTGGTGGTGGTGGCGCCGCGCGAGCGCAGGGAGATCGCACTCGGCGCGCAGTAGGGAAGGAACGAAGCCGATCGGTGGATGGAGAGCCGCGCGCGGGGCCCCGCACCGCTCCGACAGGGGCTAAAGAGGCCGCGCACGCCTGCGGGGGCGGTGGCAGCCCACCACGCCTGCCGCGGCGGTGGGGGCCCTCGCAACTCTAGTGCGCGCGGATGTGGTGGGAGCGCCTCCGCTCCTGCGCGCATAGTCCGCTGCCGCAGCGGGAACCAACGGTGAATATGCGTGTGTGAGCGGCTCTGCGCCTGCGCGCGCGCGCGAGTTGGGTACGTACCATTATTGTTCGGCTACTGCCAACGGCGATCGATTCATCGAAATTCCTTCCGCCGTGTCCCCATTCACCCACGACAGCCTGCCGGCCGGAGTTAATATACATGCTCGCTCTGTTCTAACATATATTAACTCCTACGTCTTTTAAAAAAAACTTTATTTGTCCAAATATATAAGTAATTTTAGATTGTCTAGCACTACTCCGTTAAGGACTTATGGCTATAAATCTAAACATATAATATCTAGTACTACCTTTATTCTAAAATATAAAGAGTTCTACCTATGAATCTGGACATAATATACACGCTTCCTCTGTCTCAAAATATATCAACTCTTTACATCCTTTGAAAAAAAAAACTTTATTTGTCCACATATATAATTGATTTTAGGTTGTCTAGTATTGCCTCCGTTAAAAACTTCTGGCTACAAATATGGATATAATGTCTAATACTACCTCCGTTTCAAAATATAAGGACTTCTGCTTATGTCCAGATTCGTAGCTAGAAGTCTTATGTCTTAGAACAGAGGTAGTAAAATTTAAGGTTGAGATGAAATTATACCTAAAAAAATGCTTCCTTCATTTAAAAATATAAGACGTATTAGGTTTTTACACGGTCTTCAACATTATATTTTGATCATTAGTTTATTCCATAATATATCATTAACAACTGGTACAAAATTAATATCATTTAAAAATATTTTTAAATATGAATCTAGTGATACTATATGTGTCGGCGAAATGGGACTGGGGGTCCCATGTTCTGCGGGGACGCGTGGCTCTCCGGCCACATCGGCTCCTCCGGGGGACATATCCTGCACGACCGGCGGCCGGCAGAGAGGCCGTGTCTCCCGCCAGTCGTCCGTGCCCGGATGCGTCGCCCGCGGCCCCGGGTGCTCGTCCCCGCGCTCGGACACGCCGCCTGTCGCCCGGGAGCGCCTCCTCCGGCCCCGGGCGCGCGTCGCCCGGGAGCGGGAGCGCCGCCTCTGGCCTCGCCCGGGAGCGCCGCCTCCGGCCCAGGGCGCGGGTCGCTCCGGGCCCGGGGGAGCGTTGCCCGGCGCCGCCTCCGGCCCCGGGCGAGTGTTGCCCGGGAGCGGGCCGCCCGGGAGCGCCGCCTCCGGCCCCGGGCGCGTGTCGCCCGTGCCCGGAGGCGCCGCCTCCGGGCGTGTGTGGCAACCAGGCGACCAGACCAGCCGCCCGCAGCACCCGACAGGGGCTCCTCCAGGTATGGCGCAACAGGCGGCTGCGGGCATGCGCGTGCTCCAGCCGCCCATAGCAGCAACAGCTCCGGCATGGGCGTCGTAGGCAGACGTGTGCACAGGAGAGCTCACCGGAAAAGCTCTCTCTCCGTATTCTGGCACTGTGGACTCCCCTAATCTATAAAGGAGGATCCAAGCCACCGAATCAAGGGGCAAGCAAGCTTTAGCATTAGGGACCCCGGGCTCTCCGACTCTAGCTCATTCTCAGACGACTGTTCTTCTTCCTCAGCTCCGGCTGAGCTCACTTTGTAACCGTATTCATTCTCCCACCTAGCCATACACACAGGAGTAGGGTATTATGCTCCGGCGGCCCGAACCTGTATAAATCCTCCTGTCTCCTCTGTGTGCCACGTTTTCTCGTCTTCTCCAACGCCTCGTACACCTGAGAACCACTCCCCTGGCCGAATCTCAAAAGGGGGGTCTCCCGACTTCCCGCCGTCGAGGTTTCGTCCTCCGACAATATGTATGACACTAATCACATATATTTTAAGTTTAATTATTAGTTAAAATTTTTAAACATTGATTTTGCGAAAAACAAGAACATCTTATATTTTCAAACGGAGAAAGTACTTGATTGAGAAAGATCACTCATTACAATGCAAATTACTCCCTTCAATTAAAAATATAAGGCATCCTTATTTTCCACAAAGTTAACATTTAAATATTTTAATTAATAATTAAACTAAAATTATATGTGTTTAATATCATGCATGTAGTATTATTATATTCGTATTTGATAATATTTTTATATAATGTTAATTTTATAGTTGTTGATAATATATTATAAAAAATTAATGGTTAAATCATAATCTTAAAGACTATATAGAAATCTAATACGCCGTATATTTTCAAACAGAAGAAGTATCAATGAGCAATAAATGAACTGATTGGATAGATTGGGAAAATAATACTCTAAAATTTCTTATATTTATGAATAAATAGAGAAGCCTAAAATCTTTTATATCTGTGCACGGAGGGAGTAGTAGTACTGCCACTTGCCAATTAATTTGGCTGCTTGGATGGAGCTTTGGAGACAGGAGTTAGTAGCAAATTTGTTGTACTACCCGCTACCGAGTCTGTTTTAGCTACCGAGCAGTACATTTTTCTGGAGAAAAGCGAAAGAAGAAGCAGCAATTTCGTTACAAAAAGAAAGCAGCAACAACAACAGATGCAGCAGCTAGCTGGGGACACGAAAAGTTTTTCTTTCTTTCTGAACTCAACAACGAGCTTTCTTGGATGATATCGGTTTTGTCCCCTTTTTATTACCTTTTCGCTGTCTTTTCTGCGAATTCGTCCACAGTTATCGCTTCCGGCCGTGATGGCCCTTTTTGAGTCCTTCACTTCGTGTATGCTTTTGTCAGTAGCGTACAAAAGAACCGATTCATCAAAACAAAAGACGCTGCAAAGTAGTAGTAATTAGAAGCGGTCCATGACAAGGTACGAGGGCGTACTAATCTCGCGCTTATCAAACATTTCCCCTTTTCCTCCCCAAAGGCAGAAGACGAGTAGAAACCAACTTTTGAGAATGATCACAACTTCCATCGAGACCTTAATTAGTCGCAAAGGTGGTGACAAGTAGTATGAAGGGAATAAAGTTGCCGGCGATTACGCGGTCGCGTTGAGCAGTGAGCGCCCGTTTTAGCTGAGCGGATAAGATTAAACCCGTTTGTTATGACGACACTTGTGCTAATATTCTATACTACTCCTCGTTCCAAAATATAAACATTTTTAGAATTTAAATCTTATTATATGATATAAAGATTTCTACCACCATATATAGTAATACATATCACATCAATTACTTTTTATTTAAATTTCTTCTTATTTTCACACCTACACAATCACCTCCATTCATTCTATATTTATTAAGGAGTACCAAATCTTTTCTTCTTAATCTTAATCTCTATTAAACAACCTAGAAATCCTTATATTTTGAAACGGAGGGAGTAGGACTTTAAAAGAAGTTAGGATTGGTGGCAATGAATATATCATCATACCTACTTCCATTGTAAGTAAATTTTATAAATTACGCTTGAACACCTTAGTATTAAGAAACAATCATATCTAAATAGATAACCATATATAAAATCAAATTAAGGTGAATATTTAGTATAGAGAAAAGATGTGTAATATATTTTATGAAAAATATATTTTTATTTATTTGAGACAATATTATAATATATTTTCTTTTATCCGTAGCAAAGTACATTCAGCTACTTGTTTACGAAGGTTGGTTCTCCCTTCTCTTTATTCTTAGGATATATACCACCTTCGATATAAAAATATTTTATTTTTAGTCTATCTCATACATACCAATATAAAGTAAAAAATCCTTCATTTAAGTAAATTTTAATGAATTTGTTCCTCACTTTAATAATCTTCATTGTATTTGTCCCCTATTTTAGTAAACTTTAATATTTTTATTCTATTTTCATAAATTTTATTGCTACAGAGATAAAGTCTTTATGGAACAAATAAGATGATAAAATATACAGTTATTTTGAGATGGAAGGAATGCTAATATATTTGTCACGTCGATTAAGTAGTCCTTTGCTCGGTAGAAAATTCCTCTACGTGGCCCTTTTATATGGGACGGATTAACCTAAAACGCACATAACTTTACGGACTAAAGTATAGTATAAGACTAAGAAACCTCTACCCCCACTATCTATCCATCTTCTCACGCTCATAGAAGTCACAATCTCACTCAGCGCACATCGGAGTCATCATTGTTCATACTTGGATTAATCACCTGATTTATTGTGAGCCCTTGCTGGTTTTTGTAGGTGTACTACTACTCCTACTACATGCGGCAGCGTGGATGGCCATGTCAGGTCAGATGGCGCACACGTACTGGATTTCGGGGAAGGGAAGAGCAGACAAGCAGGCAGGCACTGACACCCACTATGTGCCGTGACAGATCGAGCGAGTTAGCTAGCCATGCATCTTTACGGATTTAATGAAGCTGCCGTCTCTTCGGCGAAAAGCCGAAAAGCTCTCGATCAATCGCGCTAGGCTAGGCTAGCTACGCCGGAGCACGGGTTTCTGCTCCGTCGTGTCCGGCCATCCTCCGCCTAGATTAGCTATCATCGCGCCGCGACCGACCGACCGATAGTGGGCTACTGCTGCACTCTGCTACGCGCGCTTGTTTGCTTGCTTGCTGCGCGCGGTAGGTGCTGTGCTGCTCCGTGTCAGCCGCGGGCGAGAGCTTCTCCACTCGGCGGATGAGTAGCTTCGCATGCGCGCCACTGCATGCATGCGCTGTTGTTTCAGGGACATCGCACACGTGATGCGCACCACCCAGCACCCTGCACTGCGCGCATGAGAGCAAGCGGACGTACGGATTTACGGCAGGCCTTGATCCTAGAGCGAACTTAGGCCAAGCTAGGCGCTCGACGCTAGAGCTGTTTCAGGACAAGGGCAGGCAGCTGGGAGCTGACGAGACTACTCTAAGCTGAATGATTACGGTGTAGTAGGAGTAGTACCATTTACCGGACTTGATTGGCAATGACCAGGTTATATACGCAAATGTTCAAACTTTTTTTTATGACAGTCGATATTATGGTTATAGGGACTTCATATAGGATATTTTAATAAAGTGGAGGAGAGAGGAAAAAAAGAGAAGAGGAGTTGGCGATTAATCTGTTACCGAGAGGAGGTGGGCCCATGACTGCCCCTTGCCCGCTGGCCGCTGCCCCGGCCGCCCTCGTCAGAGAAGAGAAAGAGCGAGGAGAGATAGTGGACCCAAAAAATAAAATATTAATGTTACAATAAATAAAAATCTATCTATTATATATATTAGTTTCAATGCCTATAGATGATATAGCTATTTATTGCAATCAATAATATGCTTTCTTATTGACTTTGCTCTAAGTACTCTCTCCATAAAAAAAATAATTTTTAAGTATGAGCATGTCTAGGTTCATGCTCAAAAATTGTATTTTTTTTTACGAAGAGAGGACACCTGCTTTTCTGCTTTTCTAGCTTGGTTGTAAGATTTGTAAGTTATCATGGGACCATTCCTTTTGGTCCATTCAGTTGAGTATTCTAGTATTGATATTGTTATCATAAATATTAATATCTGAACGAATACAGAGTACATTAGATTTGTTCTAATTATAGGGGCCTAGATTAAAATAAAGTTCACGTCAGTTATATTTTGTTAATTGGTAATGTAGAATTAATTTATAAAAACTAGTCGCTATTTTATTGATGTTACAAATTTATATTTAAACTCTAGTTGTATATAAATTATTAGTTGTTTTTTAATTATAGTAGCATAGATGAAAAGAAGAGTGCTTAATTACTATAGGCCCAATTAATAGACTCTATACTTTTGCTTAAATATTTTAGAGTACTGCTGCTCGTACTTTAAAATTGTTCCTAACGAAAATTTCAATTGTTTGATTTAATTAATTGATAGTTATAGAAAACTATCCCAAAAAAAAGTTATAGAAAATTAAGATTCAATCGTGGTGCCACATCAATAGTTGTAAAAAGGCTGTATGAAAAATTTTGTACATATATTGGCTTAAAAATGTATTTACCACGAATACGAATGGGTGTGTGAATTGTGGGATCGGAATGACATCAATCAGAGGGGATGAATGATCGTCGGTTTTTTTTTTCAAAACAACAAAATTAAATATGCAGCGAAAATAATAACAAATAATAATAAAGTTATTCTAATATTATTATGACACTAAACTATTCTAATATTATTATGACACTAAACTAGTCACCCTAGCACTCGAAAGATGCAAACCAGAAACCAAAAGGTAAGGTACAGTACCACAACAGCACGCGACAGTATCGCACAGTGGTATGAAGGTAAAAATAGCACACAACTTTTCGATGAAAATCATTAAAACTTTATCAATTCAAATTCGCTTTATATGAAAATTAAAACATAAGTTCTAAACGTAGCCAAGGTTCAATTTCAACCAAGAAATACAAAACCTAACGGATGAAATTGATGAGATCTAAGCAAACTTAAATCTAAATGAAATCTAATAGGTGTGCACTAAAACCTAGATTAACTAAAAACTAGCCGATGGATCTAAGACAAATTTGGTAGGTAGAAATTTGACTTCATTATAAATCCAACACAAAAAACCACACTTAAATCCAAGGGTTAGATGCAAACCAGAAACCAAAAGGTGAGGTACAATACCGCAACAGCACGCGACAGTATCGCACAGTGGCATGAAGGTAAAAATAGCACACAACTTTTTGATGAAAATCGTTAAAACTTCATCAATTCAAATTCGCTTGATATGAAAATTAAAACATAAGTTCTAAACGTAGCCAAGGTTCAATTTCAACCAAGAAATACAAAACCTAACGGATAAAATTGACGAGATCTAAGCAAACTTAAATCTAAATGAAATCTAATAGGTGTGCACTAAAACCTAAATTAACTAAAAACTAGCCAATGGATCTAAGACAGATTTGGTAGGTAGAAATTTGACTTCATTATGAATCCAACACAAAAAACCACACTTAAATCCAACGGTTAGATCAAAATCTAGAATCAATATAACATCAGAGAAAAACCTATCAAAACTCGTCATACGCAAAATCTGAATTGAAAAAGGGGATTATGGATGGATTTGCTAAACTTTATTGATTAAATTATGTTTCAAAAGTGTCTACAAAAGCACCCTATCTCTCTCAACTCTCGTTCTCTCAAACCCTAAAGAACAATATTTTTCTTTTCTGTTCTCCCATCACATCTCTTTCTCTCCCTCTACCTTTTATACAGTAGAGTAGAGATAGCCTAATAACCACATGACTTGGCCCAACATAGTTCAATTAATCCATATGGACTCATAATCCAATAAAATAATACAAACTAAACTACCGGCCCACTAGCCGGTCTAACATTATCTTCATGCGACCAAGCTACAGCATGACCATTCAACGATATCTCCTGACCAATTCTGACCTCGGAAACCCCATCCTAGTCTTGGTTACTTGGTACTCATCATGATCACCTCCTACCTTCACCTGCATGCGTATAGAGATAGCTTAATAACCACATGACTTGGCCCAATATGGTTCAATTAATCCATATGGACTCATAATCCCATAAACTAATACAAACTAAACCACCAGCCCACTAGCCGGTCCAATATTATCTTCATGCGACTAAGCTAGAGCATGACCATTCAACGATATCTCCGGACCGACTCTGACTTCGGAAACCCCATCCTACTATCGGTCACTTGTCACTCATCATTATCACCTCTTAGCTTCACCTACATGCATATCTAAGATAAAGAAAATATATTCCAAAAACAAGTTCTTCTCAACTCGATCCATATTAATCCAAACAATACTTGTTTTTACTAGTTATTCATTACATATATCACACGTGTTCTAACATGAACAATACCAAAAAATTCGTGAGAAACTGAATTAAATAGCAAATTACTTATTAACTCATGGAAACTTTAAGATAGTATTTCATATTTTGTAGAATACCAATAAAGCAAGTTGCCAACCAAAAAGATCGGGCGTACGACGTACAACCTCACGATTGAATCGAGATCCTCATCGGAGATTGATTCGGAACAACGTCAAAAATACATATGTATGGCAACGTACCTATGGCGGGCAACATATTGGTGGGCTTTAATTTCCACGTGTTAAACGTAGATTCAGCTATAAAATCTAAAATCTAAGGTAAAGGTAACACTGTCTAATTGATGAATGGCCGGATTTTTTTCGGTTAACATATAAGCTCGCAGGAAGTGACCAATTAGTACATCCATCTAAGATATCTATAGATAGATAGATGCTAAATTAAAAGTCTTATATGGGCACATCTTTATATTTATTGAATTTCAATTTTTGCAATTTTAAATTCAGAGAAATATTACTAAAGAGTCCATGGTATTAACTATATTGTGTTTTATTTAACACGAATTCTTAATGCAATCTACGGTCATGATAAATGGCATACATACTTAAAGTCCAGATCTTTCTTATCAATAAGTTGGCTTGCTTAGTGTGTCTAGTTCTAACATGGTGATAACACAATCCACCTAATCAACAGATTGTTGATTAGTGTAGGTGTTTTTCTAGGGTGCCTAATTAGTATACGTATTTTTTATATTACGTACATATATGTAATGCAATTAACACCAGGATTATTATAGAAAGAATGTATATGTATAATATTCACAAAATATCTTGCTTTTTTTTTCCCGAAAATGGTTATTGACAACCTATATATGATTACTACAAAACTATTAACGTTTGTTTTGTCTATATGGCAAGGGAATTTATTAGCCAGCTGTAGATCCTACTACCTTCATCTTAAAATAAGTTTATCTTTAGTCTATCTCACACATACCAATATAAAATTAAAAGATTATAATGCCTTAACTTTAACAAACTTCAATATAATTGTCTCCTTTAACAAACTCCAATGTATTTTTCTCCACTTCAACAAACTACAATGCATTAATTACTCTAAAAATAAAATCTTTATGGAACAAATAAGATAAGTAAAAGATGAATTTATTTTAGGACGGAGGGAGTACCCCTTCAGATGAAGTCAAGCTATATTGTAGTACTATCTTCGTGCCAAAATTGATATCTTCCTAGAATTCAAAATTTGTTCCCAAATAGTTATCACTCTAAAGTACTACTTTTTACATCAATCACCTTTCATTCAAATTTTTTCCTCCCTGCCCTGAAGAACCCTTCCATTCCCAACCCTACATCATTAAATAAGGAATATTATAGTTTTTTTTAAATCTTAATCTATACTAAATAATCTAGAATGTAATTTAGAATGATTATTATTTTAGAATAGAGAGTGCTATAGTCGATCATTGCAAATATTGTACTCTGAACCACTTCTGGTTTAACCCCAACAGAAGAGTTGTTTAAGTACTCCACCCTTGAATGCAACTAGTAGCCTTCAAATTTGTAGTTTGGACCGCCTTTATCTCACGTCAATTAATAGCCTGTGGCTCGTTCCTCGACATGGATGTGGTGGTTTTACCATATCCGGTTTTTAGGTAGGGGTGCCACTTGTGACTTAAACTTGTTGTTTGTAGCCTAGTGCCCAAGTCAACCTGCATAGAAGCATTCCTCATGGGACGTGTTGCATGTTAGGTGGAAATGGTGGGCTGGACCACAAAACCAGCTGAAGTTGCCCACCGCCCTTTCCGCAAAGGTGAAATAATCCAAACGCATAGATCTTACTTGAAAATGTCCTTTCGAGTTGTTTTTGTCTTTGGTCGGTGGACATGTACTATCTTTGTATTTTTGGCATGTACGTATGGTAATATTATGTTGCATTGCCATATCGAACTGATACAACATTCATGAATGCTACAGATTCGTGCTTCGTGGTTCAAAGGATTTCTTTTTTTAAGCTACTGGATTATTGTGAGCCTTTCTAAATCGTTAGAGGGTATGATTTAAAAAAAACTTTGTATATAGAAGTTTTAAAAATATTTAAATAAATTTATTTTTAAATTAGTAATAGTTAATACTTAATTATTCATATACTATCTATAAAGCTTCTTCCGCAACATTTGAGTCAACAGCTATTAACCAATTGGTATGCTACATCTATCTTCTTGATTTCGAATACAAGACAAATGGAGTTTCGCAACATGGGTGTTTATGGAATGAAATTTTGCAACATGGGTGTCCGGAATTCTTTTGAAGGCATGTGTTCAGGTTTTATTCTCTCTCCATCTAGTAATTCTACTTACTCATATTGAAACAAACTTTGGCCCCGTTCGTAAGTGTTGCCGTTTATCTCATTTTTCACCTCTCAACATGAGTGATGTCCAGGGTGGCTACTAGTTTTTATAGGTCTAATACAGAAGTGGCGGTTAATTTTCCTCGTATCTCATTGAATGTATCTATAGCCCTAGGCATCAAAACTTCCATAGCTCGACATAGTTGCTTATGAGGTGGTGTCCTAAATCATTGGCCTCTCTACGGTTAAAAGTAGAGGCATTTCTCCACAAGGATGATATCTGTCACACCCCGATCTAGCACCGTCGTATAATGACGCTAAATAGGACGTGCCGCAGAAAAATAGCGTGAACTGCTTCCTCGCGGAACCGCCATACCGATACCAGTTCCAGAATACAGCGCTGGTATCCACAAAAATCAGATATGCATCATCGCAAACCTTAAATAAATAATTAAACATATACCTTAACTTACGTTGCAGCTTCGGAGCAAACTGGAGACAACAACGAAGAGCACAGAGCCAGCGGCAGCAGTGGAACAGAGGACTAAGTCCCAACACACAGGCAGTGGCTGGGAACCAGGACGAAACCCTAGTCTTCACTTCACTGTAACTCTAGCTCCAGCTGCCGGTGGAGAACTATACATATAGAGTAAGGGTGAGTACTTACGTACTCAGCAAGCCAGGGGAACTTAGTTGGTTGTTGCAGGCTTCAAAAAGAGGCTGGATGTTTGGTAAATCTATTTTATTTGAACTCTTTAGAATCTGCTAAGTGCGTGCTTCTCAACAATTATGGTGAGATGGGTCTCGCCCAATCGGAGTGAAATTGTATCAATCTTGATTTCTCCAGTTTTCACAATATCAAGAATTCGCATCAAACAGGCTCCCAGAGCCAAAATATTTCTCCGGACTTTCTGAGTCGCGCTGTCCTCGACAACCAAGCTGACATCATCGGACAACCCGCGTCCTCGACGGCACAACCTTCCCACAGTTCCCAAACCACACACACATTTGTAAATAGGATAAAAATAAAACTACGTCAAGAGATTACCTCACATCCGCTCATGACCGTGGACACGGCTGTTCAAATAGTTTAGATCTCTACAGAGGGGGTACACTTTACCCACACGACATGACTCACTCTAGCCACCACCTCGCACTGTACGGGTACGATTGATGACATAGAGGTTTTCGCAATAAGGCATTTTCTAAGTCCTCCCAGTTTACCCCATGTCAACTGGAGGGGTCCGCGACCAACAACAGGGTAGGTCCCAAACCATAGTGTGCTAGGAATCCAGGAGGCCATCCCCAACGTCCTCCCAGCGATCGACAGTCCAATGACACACAAAGCGTCCCTGGGCGACTAGTTAGAGCATCTCCAGCAGGAACCCCAAACTCAGCCCCCAAACAGGTTTTGGGCGGTGAGACAAAAATTTTAGATTCAGTAGGGACCCTAAAATGAGGAGGCCCCCAAATCCAGCCCCCAAGCCCCCAGTCCTGGGTGCTCTACACCACAGCCCATATCGACGTTTTTTTGGCGCCTACGACAATTCCTCAAGCCCACCATGCCCGTCGACATCTAGAGGAGGAGGAAGATTGGATTTTTTTTCTCAGGTGAAAACCCTACCTGCCTTGCCGCGCCGCCCTGCCCGCCAGCCTCCTGCGCCGCGCCGCCCGGCCTCCTGCGCCCGCGCGCTGGCCTCTTGCACCCCACCGCCCGCGTGCCGGCCTCCTGCATCCCGCCGCCCACCGCCCGACCTCCTGCGCCCCGCCTCCCGTGCGCCGGCCTGTTGCCTCCTGCGTCCTGTTGCTGCTGCATATATATATATATATATATATATATATATATATATATATATATATATATATATATATATATATATGAGTACTAGCTGTTGCAATATATACGTGAGTACTGTTAGTTATTACTGTTGCTGCTAGCTTTTTAAATGAATGACAACCAATATACTTTTTTAATGGAATAGTGTACATGGCTGTGAATATATTTTGTCTCTTTGGATGATAGTGTAGTTTGCTTGGATATTTTTTCCTCTAATTTTTTCTGTGATCTTTTATTCGTCAAGTGTACTGAGTAACCTATTGTAGTGACTAGACTGCAATGGCTGGTGGAGGTAATTCTTTTCTGCACATGATGACTGAGAAAACCGATGTCGATATATTTGATTTGTCAATGCATAGTGGAGACGCAAGTAATTCAACCAACGGTGTAAAAGGAAGCACCAAAAGGTCAAACAACTATACTCATCCAGAGGACATCCAATTGTGCATGTCATGGGGGAGCATTAGCACAGATCCTATTACAGGTAATGAGCAGCCAGGGAAGACATACTGGAAAAGGATTGCGAAGCATTACCATGACAACCGTAATTTTGAGTCTGATAAAAATGCAAACTCTCTTGAACACCGTTGGAGTACAATTCAGAAGGAGACAAGCAGTTTCAAGCTTGCTATGATCAAATCGAGCATCGACATCTAAGTGGCATACCATATAAAGAGCATGTAAGTCGACTTTTCTATATATTATTTTAAATAGCTTTGTATGAATGCGTTCTAATACTTTAATTTTTCTTCAGCTTCTTGAAGCGCAGGAATTGTATTCATCTAAAGAACCAAAGAATAGAGGCTTTCATTTTATTCACTGTTGGCTCAAGGTGAGGAATTTGCCGAAGTTTCAAGCGCTAGAGTCCCACAAGAGGCCAAGGTCCAGCAAGTCTTCGATGCCATCTGAGGGACCTAGTGAAGAAGGAGACAACAGTGATAAAATTACAACTCCTGATTCATCAGAGCCTAGTGCTAAAAAGAGACCACCAGGCAGGAAGCAAGCAAAAGAGAAGTTAAAAAATGAAGGAGAAGCTAGATCATACAAGGAGACAATGAAAGATTTGGCTGAAGCCAAAGAGAAAGAAATGAAGTTAAAACAAGAGAGATGGAGGGAGACTAAAGAGCTTGAGGAGTGAAAGATCTTGTTGGCTGAGCGCAAGTTAATGTGGGAGCAAGAACAACAACTCATATTCTGTGATGTCTCCATCATGGAACCGGATGTGAGGACATATGTGTTAGCAATGAGGGTACAGATTGCAGCTTCTAAGATGGCTACCCTCAATGGTGGCTCTGGTGTGGGTAGTGGTGGCTCCGGTGGGGTTAGTGATGGCTCTGATAGAGTTTGACATCCTTAATGCAGTTTGGTGATGTTATGTGTTAATTTTCACTATGATTTATGTATCATGTGTCAGTAGGATATGTCATTTCTACTATTGAACGATTTTGATCATTGAATCAGTCATGGTTATAGGATGTGTTATTTTTATTAAAAAAATGCTTATGAACTTGGATATGTGTATGCTGTGGAGATTTAATTATGTGTCATGTGTTAGTACGATTTTTAGTGTGATTTTTTCAATGTTGATGTCAATGATTTTTGTAGATGGACTTTTCTGATGATGATGATCTTCTTCATCAATGGTGGGAGGAAGAGGAGTCCGACGATGATGACTATTACATTGCAGCTGCTCTTTTTACACACATGGAGCATAAGAGGACCAAAAGAAAGCGTCGTGGTTCAGTCTCGGGTCGGCAGATAGTACACAGGGACAGATTTGCTGGAAATATGCGTATAGTGGCAGATTACTTTGCAGATCCTCCTATATACAATGCAAAATTCTTTAGGAGGAGATTCAAAATGTCAAGGGAGCTTTTCTTGCGCATAGTGGCTGGTGTGGAGGCTCATGATAACTACTTCAAGCAAAGACCAAATGCAACGGGCCTTCTTGGTGCCACTGCATTGCAGAAGGTGTATGGCTCATTTCGCATGCTTGCGTATGATATTCCACCTGATAGCCTAGATGAAGTGGTGAGGATTTTGGAGAGCACCATGATAGAAGCTTTCAAGCACTTTGTTAAGGCTGTGGTTGATGTGTTTGCTGATCAGTACATGAGGGCACCAACTATTGATGATACTACGAGACTGTTTGCTATAAACACTCAAAGGGGATTTCCTGGCATGCTAGGTTGCATTGATTGCATGCACTGGAGGTGGAAAAATTGCCCAACTGGATGGAAAGGGCAATACTCAGGGCATGTGAATGGGCCAACCATGATTCTTGAAGCTGTCGCATCCAAAGATTTATGGATTTGGCATTTTTTCTTTGGTCTACCAGGTTCTCTCAATGATATCAATGTCCTGCAGAGATCACCACTCTTTTAAAGACTTACCTCAGGGACAGCGCCTAATGTGGAATATACGGTGAATGGCAACAAGTACAATATGGGGTACTATCTTGCTGATGGCATCTACCCCTGTTGTGCTACTTTTGTGAAAACAATCCAGAATCCACAAGGCAACAAGAGAATCCATTTCGCAAAAGTTCAAGAAGGAGTGAGGAAGGATGTTAAGAGAGCATTTGGTGTTCTACAAGCTCACTTTGCTATGGTGAGGGGTCCTGCTAGATTTTGGGACACAGAGACCCTATGATTCATAATGACAGCTTGTGTAATCATGCATAATATGATCATTGAGAGTGAGCGAGACGAAGATAATGACTTCGACTATGATCAGCAGGATGGCGAGGTGCTGAGGGAGGAGGAGTACCACCAATGTAATAAACCCCTGTTGGAGGAGTTCCTAAAGATACATAAAGAAATAGAAAACAAGCAAGTGTATGAGCAACTTCGAGATGATCTTGTAGAGCACTTGTGGACGTTTCATGGTGCTCAGTAATTTGTTTTATTGCATTATCTGTGGGTTATTTCAAGTCCTGAACTTTTGCTTGCAGGATATATCATTTCCATGTTTCTAAATTATAAATAAAAATTTGAATTATGATGATTAAAATTATTCAATTGTATATAGATAAATTCTATGTGTTATAAATATTTATGTTTTAATTATAGTGTCAAACTAGGCATATACATATAGTCTATGGTGAAAAATAATAGAAAAAGAAATACGGGCTGAGAAATGGGGGCTGTTGCTGGAGTTCGGAGCATTTTTGTGGTCGAAAGGAAATAGGGACAGCCCCCATTTAATATTTGGGGGCTCTAAAATAGGGGCTATTGCTGGAGATGCTCTTACTCAGCCAGAGGCTTCCCATTTCACCCATGTGATTGTACTGGTCGTATGTTCAAATGAAATTCCGAAGGGATCGGTCCTTAAAGCGATCACATTGGTATCACACACTGGATCGGTCCTCTGTCACGAGTCTCCATTTTCAAAACTTATTTTTTTCACAAGGCACCAACCCAGGTGTCGGGTTTTCCAAATATTTCGTAAAACCACATTTTACCCAAGATGTTTCTCAAATTTTAAGTTTAATGGGAGCGACTGTCAGTACTCGGACAATAGTGCACGAATACCGAGGCACGGCAGGGAGCAGGATATTGCAATTATCAAGGAAGTTTTTAAATGCAGCAAGTTTAGGAAGGTTCGTCAATCTGACTCGTAGATGGGACCGCACATATCAGTGCACGTATAACGATGCAAATTTCAGAATCAAAAATAATTTAACTTCAATTATAGGCTCGATTGATCAAAGGTGACTTGTCTTGCTCTAAGTCTTCATGAGTCTTCGAGAAATCTCGGCGAAATCCGCTCCGAAACGAATTTCTATCGACCGATTACTATGCGTAAACAATTAAAATCTACACAAAGTTCAAGAAAATATCCTATTTAGTACTACTAATAGTGCCATCAGATAAATCTCAATTTTACAAAATTACTAGAGTTAGAACGGAGTCAATCGGATCAACGGATTAAAAGATATGAATTTTTGAAGTTTAAATGGATCTCTGGAATAGAGGAAAAGGATTATTTGGAATTTCTAAAGGAATATTCTCTAGAATCTCTCGGGGAGCCACTGACAACTAGGGCCTACTGACAAGACACGCCCATGGGTCAGTGGGGATGGGATGATTGGAGGGGTAGTGGGCCTAGGTGGCCCACATGACAGTGATACAAGGGTAGCTCTTTGGTGGCTGGGGCCCATTTGGCAGTGGAACGGAGAGGCTCATGGGCTGGTCTGTGGTGGACCGAGGAGGACAAGGGCCCACGCTGCAGTGGCGCATGGCTTATGGACCGGGTCGACCACGGGAGGAGAGGTGCATGGTGCATGGGCGCGGTCTAGGGTGGATCAATGCAACCGGGCCCGCTCGTCCGTAGCTCGGCTCACGTGAACTAGCACATGCACAGAAAGTGGTGCGACCGACTCGGCGCACGCGGGACCGGCGTGGCCGAGCTAGCGCCTACGTGGCTCTTCTCCGACGGTCACAGGAGCAAGGAAAGGACACCGGATCGGACGGCCAACGGCGTGCGGAGCGATTCGGTGAACGACGGCGTTCCTTGGCGAGGAGACCACACCGGCGGGAAGAGGGGACCAAGGGAAACTCTCCCAATGGCTCGGATTGCACCGAGGAAGAGCGACGGCGGCCGGCGACAAGTTGCCGAGGCAGCGGGGAGAGAGAAGAGGGGAAAAGGAGCCGGCGGCCATGGTGGCGTTGAGACGGGAGGGGAGGGGAAGTAGCGTGCTTCAGCTAGTGCATGTATGTCCGAGGCGCCTGGGGCATACTCAATGTATAGGGGGAGCTCACCGGCCAGGAGGATTTCCCGAGGCGAGGAAGTTCACGTCCGTATCGACGGCGCAGAGGAGTTTTTGGAGGTTCTTGCTCTCGGGTTGAGCAGAGACCGAGTGGGAAGGGGAGTTCAAAGCCGAGGAGGTGCGGCGTCCTCGGCGCTCCGCCCGGCTCAGCGATGAATGCTCAAGACGTGTAACACCCCCGCCGTGGCACCACCTACAATGACACCAGAGAGGAAGTGCCGCAGGAGATTGATGTGAACCAACTCCCACGAAACCGCGATGCTAGTACCAGTCCCAGAAAATCTTGCTGGTACCCACGGTCAACCGAGATATACCATAACAACTAAATAAATATATATAGTATACCTTTATAAGTTGCAACTTCAGGCAAGCCCTAAGTAGCAACCTGCAAACAGAATAGCAGCAACCTTTATGACAACGTAGCGGGAATCCAATCCACAAGCAACGACTTGGAATTAGAAAAGAAACCCTAATCTTCACTTCAACTTTAATCATCCTAAAGGAGTGAAAATGGAAATGGATTGAGTACACACGTACTTAGCAAGTCACAGAAAAGTGAGTCATGCAGGCTACCAAAGAAAGGCTGAGGTTTATTTCGCAAACCTTTTTATTCGAAAACATTTTCGAAAACCCTAAGTGTGAGTTCTCTCATTGTGACTGGAAGGAGGCTCTCACCTCGATCCTGTCCGCGAATTGCTCTGCAACAACTCAAGCGGACGAATCAAATTTTAATTGTTTAAAGTTTTTTTAGTCAAGTTCATTCCTATACCGCCTGTCGGATCACAACAGCGGTTTAGTGGGTCTGCCCTCAAGTAGCTTTCTCCCATATACTCATCTATTAGTTTATTTTCACTTTCATCCTTTCCCGATGTCATCTCATTTTTCCTCTATTATTTTCATTTCACTTTCGTCATATCCAGGACATTATCTCATCTCAAGTGGCTCCTCGAGCCATCCATAATCTCAACTCATCTCATAAACTGCTTCCACTTGGGAAGCCTAATCTATGATGCCATTTGACATCCCAGGTCACTTAGTCCTATTTCAGACCACTTAGGTCATCCATCAGCCACTAAGACTGATTATGGTAATAATTCCCATACCACAAAACCACTTTCGCAAAGCACTGGCAAATAAATCTACGCTAGAGGAATCACCTTACATTCGTCCATAACCATGGGCACGGCTGTTCGAACAGTTTATAAATCTTTGCAAAGGGTGCACGCTTTACCCACACGACGCGAGCTTACTTCCCGCACTCGTCAGCGGGGAAGGTTCGCGACAAGGCCTTTCCAAAACCCAACCAAGATTGCACGTTGCCTTATAAATGTGTTCTCAAACCAAGTACCAGGAACTCATTTCCTATACTCAGGGACAGGTGTATATTGCACTCTTGGCACCCAGCCGATCCCACATTTATTAGCAACCGAACGTCTTGGGAACACTAGTTACTCGGCTAGAGGCATCTCATTCCACCCGTGTGGTCGCACTATGAGATGTTCGGATGCAATTCCCCAAGGAAACCATCCTTATATGCGAATACGAAGTGCCACCACACAGATGATCACTTTGCACCGCAGATTTTCGCAAACAATTTTGTTTCGTAATTCTGCCGACATCACATGTCGGGTTTTAAAACTTTTTGGAACCCTATTTTCCCAATTCGACAAACAACAGTGATGTGGGTAGAACCATTGAAGTCCATGCTCAGGGAGCCCGATAACCGAGGTGCCATGAGGTGGAGTGACAAGGAATAGAGTATCAACGTACTACTGGATTTATGCAACTACTGAAGAGGTCTGTCGATTCGTCACACAAATCAAGGCCGATCAATTTATCGTGCACACTAGCAATGCAATTTTGCAAACAAAATATTTTAAATTTAGGAGCAATATGATTAAGGAGTGACTTGCCTTAGACTTCGTCTTCGAATCTTCACAAAAATCCGACGTCCAACGACTTCCGAAATGTCGACTACACGCGAAATGAGAGAAAAATACACAAATCCTTAGAAATAAAGTACTATTATTAATAACTAATAGTGCCAAGAGGTAGATCTCATTTTAAAAAAAATTTGGAGACTTGAACGGGGTCAATCAGAGTTACGGATTAAAAGATATGGATTTCTAAAGTTTTAAGGATTTTTCTGGAAAAGTGTTGGAGACATGCCACAATCCCTTCGGACAGTCCCCCACTTCGGAAGGCTCAAGATCGAAGACACTCAACGAAGCCCCTTTTTCGGCCCTAGACCTAAGGCATGAAGGCAAATGGGCTAGCTCGAAGGCGAAAGGCTGAGTGCGCTGGGCGAAGACCAAAGGCTTTGGGGCGGAGCGATGAGGGCGCCATCGGAGCACCCGGGGAGGCTGAAGAGTCAACCCGGCGGGCAGGCCCCTGTAGCGGGCGTCCCGACTAAGGGACGAGGTAGCTAAAAAGGCTGAAGGCCCATCAAGGGCCCAGCCCACGTAGAGGCCTCGCGGCCCGCGTAACGGACAAGCAGCCCGCCAGGAACCTACAAACAAGAAAAGATAGGAATACCCCTATAACTGTCCCTATCAAGGGACTATAATGTAATACCACCTACAAATGAAACCCTAGAGCCTATAATTGTACCCGTGGGCCTATAAATAGATACCTAGGCCACTGTAATGGTAAGTTTTTTGAGATCAATACAAAAGATTTACTACTACAGTCCACTCTCAATTTTCACTGTTGTTCTTCGACAACAAAAAGACAAGGATTGTTTGGATTTTTGGAAAAAAGAATTATTTTGGAAGTTTTGTGGATGACAGGTGGGGCCCATTGTCAGTGTAAGAGAGAGAAACTCAGAGGCTGGCCCACTTGTTAGTGTCTTAGAGAGAGAAAGCAGGGTCCACCTGTCATAGGGAGGAGAGAGGAGGTGACAGTGGCCTAGATGTCATTGAGTGAGGGAGAGAGAAGCCAGGGGCCACATGGAAGCTAGAGGAAGATGGGCCCACATGGCAGAGAGAGACAGAGGTACTGACAGGGAAGTCCCACAGGTCAGGGGGCCCACATGTCAGCAAGAGAGAAAGCTGGATGACAGGGTGGCCCTACATGTCATAGGGGCTCTGGTCAAGGGTTTACAAATAGCGGGGGCCCACTTGTCATAGAGTCACATATATTAATAGGGGTTAATTAAATTTTAAAACCATGTCGGGCCCACGTGTGAGAGGCTTAGGATTAAATAAAAAAGGGGTCCACCTGTCGGTTGCTTGGGGATCAGTAGGGTGGCCAGACCCACCTGGCAGTGACATCCGTGAGGGGAGGGAGGGGCAATGGCGTTCCCGGCGGCTAGATCTATGGCTAGCGGCGGCCAGACGGGATATGGCGGCCGAGGGCTCGCTGGCGGAAGGGAAGTAGGGTGTCGGGGAGCGCGGGAGACGAGGAAAGTGTTGAGCGGCTCGGATGAAAGCGGGGATGTGCGATGGCGGCTGGCGACGTCGGTCAGAGAGCGGCGGCAATGCGGCGTGGTGGATGGCCATCGCTAGTGACCAAAAGAGCAGCGGAGGGAGCCAGGAGGGTTGGGTTTGGTTGCGGGATTTTGCGGAAGGGGATCGGAGGTAGGAAATGGGGCATCTACCTTTTTGGTGGCGAGGTCCCGAGACGGTGACGATGGTGGGCGGCGGTGGGCAGAGTTGGGCACCTCACGTCCCGGCGGGGATTGGCGTCGAGGAGGGGCTAAGGGAGGTCGCGGCGTCCCGAGGAATGCATTGGCATTGGCGGCTTGGTTGATTAGGGATCGGGGACGAGGGATTGTCGAGGGGCAGAGCAGCTATGGTGGCGGCGGAGAGAGAAACTTGAGCTCGACCTTGGAGCAATGGCGTGGCGGGGCGGGGCGGCGGATTTATAGGCACGAGAGGCGGCACGTCGCGACAAGGAAGAAAGGAGGTCAATACAGTGGGGTACGGCCATGGCAGGGATGACACAACGCGTCGGGAGCTCGGTCCGTGGCGAGCACTGTGGCCATCGTCATGCACCGGGGTCGAGGGAAAAAAAGGGGGAAACCGAGAGGGATGGGCGCGGCCGGGGTGATGGGACGGGACGGGACGGGGAAGGGGATGTTGACTTTGGAAGCTCGGCCGAGATATTTCTTCAGGGTGGGAATTTTGTCGAGCAAGTTACTCGTGTGGAGAAGTAGAGGGACGGGGAAGACGGTCGTGAGGGGCGGCGCGCGTGGGCGGGCGCGGGATACCGTTGCGGTCGACAGGCGGGCCCGAGGAGAGAGATTAAGTGGTGGGCGTGTGAGGGAAGGTGGCCGCGCGAGCGGTGGTGTACGTGGCCTACGCGGGCCGACTGACTGAGGGGGTCCGGTTGTTAGCGGGGCGAACTCAGCTGGGCCGCGCAGGAGAGAGAAAGATAGAGGCCGAGTGGGAAGAGGGGATGGCCCATGTGAATAGTGACACTTGATCTTTTTCTAGAATTTTGTTGGGAAGATATTTAGAGATTTCAAAAGGAATTTAATTTCAAAATTTTATATTTGGACACACAAAATTCTGGAGATTTTCTGAAGAGGACTTTTACTACCATGGTTAGGATATTTTGTCTATATATATATATATATATATATATATATATATATATATATATATATATATATATATATTTGGAAGAAATTTGTGGTGGGGATTTTGGGGAAAAAGATAAGGAACTCCAAGGGTTGGATTTTATATCGAATATTGAAATTTTGGAAAACAAGGGGTACTTAGGGGAGGGACTTATGGTGAAAATTTAATAGGAGGTCAGGGAAGGTCTTTCGAAAGGAAATTTCAAATATTTGGAACTCGATTTGGAGTTTTATTTGAGGAATTATTTTTGGGAGGGTTTGGAAAGGATATATATAATTTTGAATTTAATTCTGGGGATTTGTTAACGCCAAAATTTGGTACGGGTCGTTACCATGTTCGGTTAAGGAAAGAAGCGATATCAGCCATTGGAAACTAATCCAGAAGAGTCCGAGCTTGGGAAGGAATCGTGAAGACCACGTTATGGCAGTTATTTATCTTATCTATTAGATAGTTTTATCTTTTAGGAAACCTGATCTCTTGTCCGATCAGACCTGTTAGTTTTCCTTTTCTAGTTAGGAAAGTCCTGTTCCGTGTCCTATAAGGACTCTTGTAACTCGGGGTATATATACGTATGCCCGGGGACCTTGTAAACCATCTAATCGATCAATACAACTTCGGCGCATCGCCACCCTTTACCAACGGGTTCTTGCTTCTCGAGCGGGGCTGCATCGGTTAGGTCCGAACTCCTGCGAGAGGGTAAGTCTCGTTACCCCGACTACCAATCGGCTAGGACTTTCTCGGTTAGGTCCGATATTCTAGTCGGTCTATGGTAGTCGGCTTACCACGGTGTATCGGATCTGTCTACGGCTGCATCGGTTCGGTCCGACCTCTTAGGCTGGTCAGGTATATCACATCACGCGTGCATAGTTTTTATCAGTTTATCGGGGGTAGTTTATCATCAGTTTGTGCTGCATCGGTTGGGTCCGACCTACTAAACTGCTAGCGATAAATTATTCCTGTTAGGCTGATATCCTTTGTGCAAGCGTCTTATCGGAATGTATAGCCGGTAAGTTATTTTCATCACAGTTGCATTAGGTCTATCGGCTCGTTGAGGTTCCTTTACTATTATCGATCTGTGCTGCATCAGTTAGGTTTGAACTACTAGATCGATAATAATAGATTTATCCTTGCCGAGCCGATCGGTGTATATGCGACGTTCTATCGGAGTGCTTAGCCGATAGGTTATCTTTTTATAAAGCCGACTGTATTATCCTTACTGTTTGTCATCTATATTATCATCGGTTTTCTAGCCGATGCACATGTGTTTCCTTGGCAGTCGGCTGGCTTACTATCTTGCTTATCTATTTTATCATCGGCTCCTAGCCGATGCACATGTTATACTGACATCTTGTCTATCTGCTCATAGCGCTATCGGTTTCCTAGCCGATACACAGGTGCCATCGGCCATCGGCTACAAGGAGCCTACATCAGCCCGTATCGGCCGATAGCCGATGTGCAGTTGCTGTTGACCCGGGCGCGAGCACAAGCGAGGACCTGGGAGCGCAAGTACAGGCGAGGGCCCGGGCACGAGCATAGCGGCGATCGGCTGGAAGGAATCCGTATCGGCTTACTGGCCGATTGGATCAGTAATCAAATTTCTTCATCTCCTTGTCAATTGCGAGGTCAAATTGACTGGCACGCCTGCGAACCTCAAGATTTTAGGACCTGCACTGGAGCTAAGCAGATCTCCCAGGCCTTCGTATGTTCAATCGCATCAAACCAGATCATCAACAAGCTTCTTGGCACACCCGGTGGTTTTTGGTGCGAACAGGATTTGAGGGTTTTAGAAATATATAAATTTGGCAATTTTGGGATGGAAGTTTTTGATGGAATTCCTGAATTTTTGGGAGGGGCAAAATAAGGAGATTTTAATCAAAGGGTTCTGAGGGGATTCGAATTTGAATTTTTTCGAGGAAAAGAGAGAGATAGTTGAATTACAAAATTCGAGTCTCGATAATCAGAGAGAATTTTGGATTCGAGGTTTTAGGGTCTCAAGGAGGTTTTGATCTGAGATCTATGGCACTAATCCTTAAGCACACACAAAAAGCCAAAAATTTTGAAATTAGGGTTTTTACTAAATAGTTTTTAACGGCCCAAAAACTAGGGGGTTACAAGACGACCAAGTGGCGACGGTAGCCGAGCTCCGGGAAAACATGGCGATGCGGTGGGATAACTCCAGGAAGGGGGTGAACAGGGAGGAGTTGAGAGGGGATCGTGGCCCTGTTATATGTGCCC
Organism: Oryza meyeriana var. granulata; assembly: GCA_003991445.1. NCBI lineage: Eukaryota > Viridiplantae > Streptophyta > Magnoliopsida > Poales > Poaceae > Oryza > Oryza meyeriana. The sequence goes on from RYFJ01002709.1 coordinate 113,974, forward strand.
GGGGAAAGATATCTTGGTTCGGCTCGGGCTCCAATCATGGAGCCCAATAATGGAGGGGAGAGGGGCGGGATATGGTGCCGCGGCAAGAGTTCGCGTGGGCGAGGAGGATTTCGATCGACGGCGGCGATTTGGGGGCCGATCAATGGCGGTGAATCGTGCTGCCGAGTTCGGACCTCATGCACGGGCTCGGGTCGCGTGGTAAAGCGAGAGAGAGAATGGAGCAACAAGGGAGGGGACCAAGCCGACATGGTCTCGGTCAAAAGAGGATGAAGGGAGGGGGAAAGGGTGGCGATGGGCGGCGAGGGGCGTCCGTGCCATGGCAGCTAGTGGCGTGCGCCGTGGCGGAGCTGGCGCGGGGCCGCCGTGCCGTCGGTAATGTCGGGTCATTTGACCATACGCCTCACGGGCATGTGCGAGAAGGGGGAACGGGACGGCGCTGGGAGAAAAACGCTACTGTGCTAGGAAGATCGACGGCTATGTGTGGGCGGGGCGACATGCGTTGAGGATCCACGTGGCTTGGGGTGGTCTCGCGCGGTGCGGGTGAGTGAGGGAGATCGAGCGGCGGGGCGCGGGTCTCGGGGACACACGGCGGCGATTCAACGGGCGTGGCGGTCTGCACGGACAAGCAAGCGAGCGGAGGGGAGTCAGGCATCTGTGGCGGCCATCCAAGGTTCGAGGAGATCGATGGCTAGTGCGCACGCGGCTCAGAACCACGTGGCGCCAATCGGACGGGTGTCCACCGGGGTGCGCGGCTGGCCCGTGGGCCACGCGGCTGCAGGGAGAGAAAGGAGGGGCGCAGCCCAACAGGAACAGTGTTCCTGTTTATTTTCTGGGGACTATTTTGGGAGGGGTATTTGGAGATTTGCTTGGAATTTTGAATTCAAATTGTGGTATTTAAACTCAGGATAAATCGAGGCAATCGGATGAGGGAGTCCAAGGGAATTTTTATACTTGAAATAAAATTGTGTCTGGATTTTCGGGGATGATTTGAGAGGGTTCAAGGGAGAGGAATTTTCCAATAGTGATTGGGATTCAACCTGACATTTTTGATCTCAGGGGAATTTAAGAAGAACAAGGAAGGGGTCCAAGGTAGCAATTTAGATATTTTGGTATAGAGTTTGTACCTTGGGCTCTCAGGGAATACTTAGAGGGTATTCCAAGGAAGGGTTCGGATGTGAATCTGATCCCAAAAGGGGGTAGTTGAACTAGGGCAAGGAAAGGAGTCGAGGGGGCTTTCAAAGGAACAAGGATTGAGGGTTTTTACATACGCGCGCGCGCACACACAGATATATATATATATATATATATATATACATACTAGTGGATGAGATTTCTAAATCGGGGTTGGATGCCCAAGCTGTATATTTAACTCAGGATTTTTTAGGGATTCAGGGGGAGGGGGGAGAAAACAAAAGGATTTATGGAGAGGATTCTAAAGGGGTTATTTTAGAGTTCCGATTCGAAGCAATGGGACAGATATCGAAGCAGAGATTTTGAGAAAAGATTTAGAGGGGTTTTCGCCGTCAGGGTTTTGGGAGCGAATCCGAATACGGCGATTTGAACTCGAAGATTATTTCGGAACAGAGATTTCAGAGAGGATGGATTTTGGTATGTAGGGAAAGGAACAACTGAGATCCAGGCATGACTTACAACATAGCATACAAGAGAGTGAAATTTTCACAGATAGATTTTAAAAAAAATATAGTTTAATGTCTCACTGAAAGCGAGGCGTTATAACGTTCCTCCTTATGAATACTTTGGCTCTAATACTATCCAGAATGCTTTTGTGATGCTCCTATCCTTGACCTCTTACGAATTGTAGGTATAGGTCTTGCTCGATTCAAAGGCCTTTTCTTTTAGAAAATCAAACATATTGTAGAGAGGTTGAGTTTATTTTCATTGCTTCGTATACATTTATAAGGTCCAAATTAAGTATAAATACATTCTTTGGGGTAACGGGAAATAAATGCTAGAAATGGACCATAAGAGAACTTGACATAAATAGCAGTACTTTCTCTTCAAAGCGGTGATCAGAATTTTCAACCATCTTCTCTTTCTATTTCTATAACCTAATCCCTGCCATGCCGCAATTGCCAACCATCCAAGCTAACAGCTTGTTCCCACTCCCAGTCCCACACGCCACCCGACATGATACACAAGCCTCCCTTGCCGCCTTGATCTCTAGCACAAAGGGATGATTGTCGATATTTCCCACAACCCTAATTTATCTCATCCCCTAATGCTTCACTCTTCAGTCTTAGATGATTGTCAATATTTCCTATAGCCCTAATTTATCTCATCCCCTGATACTTCACTCTTCGGTCTTCATCTCCAATGCTGCCCTTTCTTCCTCGTTGATGGTGAAGTTCCCTTTGCCGCCATCCTCCTCATTTTCGGTTGGTCTCCTCAAAGTTTTTTCCCCCTCCAAGATCCTTCCTTCCTGTGACCCTTGAATAAGCCCAGGGGAGAAACTAGAATTGCATAGTTGTACAGAGCTGAGCACAAATCGTCGTGTACACCCAACGGTCACGAATTCTACATTTCTACTTATACATCTGTAAAACTTTTGAAACGTAGTTAGTGGTTTAGCGGGACTGTAAATATAAAACTGTTTTTGGGAAATTAATTTTACTGTAAAACAAGCTAACTTCGTAATTAAGCCTAAGAATGAGCCAGTGTAACTTCTACGCATGGAAAGATCGGCCCATTACGTGTCGTGATGACGCCAACGCCAGTGTACGCACTCAGTTGCGGCGACGAAATTTTCACCGTGGTAGATAGATCCACGATGAAATCCCCGCGGGTCCCTGATGTTGTCTAATCCCGTGGCACCTCGACGTGGACTGCACGCTTCCACCCGGCGAGGAGTGGGTTCTCGCATCACCACCCGGCTGGCCCCGGCTGGCCGAGGCCGTTCGAATCCAAACCCCTTTCTCTTCTCAAGCTGGCCAACTGCCACTTTCACCTTATATTTAAGTACCATGACGACTCTGCTGCTGCAGCCTGCATGTTACGTCACACACGGATGTATACTGTTTTTCGTGTTATTGTCGTCAGCTTATTCCCCTTCTACTTCGTCTCGATCTCCTGGAATTGTCTCTTTGCTGTTTGGGTCCTTGTGAGGCGGCGACGGCGAGAGAAAAATATGGGCGTGCTGGAGCAAGTGGGAGAATGAGAGAAGTGGCCAGAGGACAAGAGTAGTTTGTTTTGTCCTACCCGGAGAAATAGAGGTTGGTCAAACGTGATGGTCGAGCTAGAATGGAAGTCAAGTATGGTCCATGCATGGTCAATATTTTTCCACCAAAGCATATTATCTTACTGAAAATTTACCAACATTGTCTATGTAAACACAAAAACAAGTAGAACTTCACCTGATGGTGCAGTGCGTTCGGGTCGATTCTTTACCCTCTTTTATTGTTGACTTCCGACGATCAAACACGGATAGGTGGATCATCTTCGATGACTAAAAATGTTGAGAGAATCACTTCGGCGTAAAATATCCAACCTGACGGGTGCGGACATTATATTTGACAATGCTGACGCTGGAATGAAAATAAACATCAAATGTGGCTGTCAAGGAGGAGCTAAGTCTACATCTACCAGTGGCGGTTCAAGAAATTTTTTACTGGATGGTTCTACTTCACACTTCAAAATTTTATGACGTCTCAAATTCAATATACATATGTAAAATTTGCTCAAAACATAACACATATGACAATAATATTTCATAACATCGTAAATCAACTAAAGTCAACATTATAGCTAATGCGTTATACTTATGAACTGGAGTGGGCCAGCATTTTATGGGAAATGAGGGTCTATATGGGCCAAAATCGAGGGTGGTCCAAGGCCCACCTGGACCACCCTCTAGAACCGCCCCTAACATCTACTTAGGTTTAAAGTTATTGACATACCTTTTTTATTTATGGATTGATACTATATAATTATGGATGACATATGTAAACTCTTTAAAAATTAATATACCGTAGGGGCCTACCCTACTGTTTTTGGTAAAAAAAACATCAAATCTGAACAGAAAATACATGTCAAAATACTACTCCCTCTGTTCCAAAATAAATTTATTTTTAGACTATTTCATACATACCAATATAAAGTTAAAAGACTAGAATGCTATCTATTTTATCAAATTTTAATATACACTTCTCCTATTTTAACAAACTCTAATACATTTATTCTCTATTTTAGCAAATTTTAATGCACTTGTCTACTATTTTAACAAATTTTAATACATTAATTACATTAAAAATAAAGTCTTATGAGACAAATAAGATAATAAAAAATAAACTTATTTTGGTACAGAAGGAGTAACATATCTAAGCTAGATGATCGAATCACCAAACACTATTCTGATATCTGATAAGGTACGGTTGCCGAACAAGAACAGCAAAATCTAATATGCTTTGGTATATGTGCGTTCTTGAAAGTTAATACATACAGAGCGCATGCGTCAGTTCCTTTCACCATAACATGTTATGTCCAGCCAGCCAACTCAGCAACCCGACAACGGTATGCAGAACCTTGATCCGCATCCTATCCAATCTTAAATCCTTATCATTTTACTATGCACTAGTAAAAGATATTTTAAACCTTTTATTTTAATCTTTAATTTTTCTAAAATACTTTTAGATAGCTGTATTTTAAGATGGAGAGAGTACTATTATGTACTTAGACGAAGGTACCAAAATTTGCTAACTTTCATGAACTTCCTCCGTCCCAAAATAAATCAATTCATAAAATTCAAACTTTTTCCAATATAAATTAATTTAAATAAGTTTTGTAGTTTAATACCCCTTACCTATCCACCGACAGCCTCTTTTGATTCACAGGATAGGAAAAAAAACAAGAATAGAAAAACTTAGGATTTAATTGAAGTGGCATGTTTCTTCAATCATATGGGAATCAAAAACCAAAGAAAAAGAGCATAGGAGCCCTTTGATGGTGGCACATGAAAAACAAAGGAATATTTACAAAGAGATCATACTTTTTGCTATTTTTCCTATGAAAGTGAAGCATAGGAATACAATCCTATGGAAAGTTCTCTCTTCTCCTATGGATCAAAGGGATATGTGAGAAAAATTCCATAGAAATTTGAATCATATGAAAATCATTTACCAATTCTATACATCAAAGGAGTCCTAAAGTCATCTTAGGATATAAAGGTTTAGTTTTAAAAAGTCATCTTAGGATATAAAGGTTTAATTTATTTTAAAACGGAGGAAATATGGCATAGCACAGAAGCCTCCCCTCTTCTTTGGTTGCCAGGGGCCTAGGGGAGTTTATTTGGAAGTTTTCAACCACAGCGAGAGAGAGAGAGAGAGATATTGAAAGTTTGAACAGAAGTTCCGTACTGATCGTATCATCATTTACTACTTGCTTTGGAGGCAGCGAATAAGGTCATAAGCATGCATCAGTGCATGACATATCCCCCTTGTAAAGAAAAAACCGTCCTGATGACCAAAACGATAGCTAGCTTCAACGATACGATACACAGGTTGCCTTTTGGTCGGGACACAAATATGCGTCCATGGCATTGCACGTTCTTCACTCTTTCTTGTTTCATTTTTTGAAGATTCTCTCTCCTTAATTCACTTTTTAAGAAATGTCATAATTACGTGTTAAGAGTAGTACACAATTTAGAAAATATGGCACACTAATTATAGCGAAGACTGTGAAACACACTAAAGTAGTACATTTAAAAGCATGTCATGCTTCTACTATAAAAATAAACTCGAAATCGATGACCTATGCCATGTTAAATATTATATTTAAGAATTATAGAAATAAAAAATAGACTGTATTACAGGTTCATCAGTGAGCCACATATTATCGATGGCCTGCATTATGAGCTTAGGTCAATGCCTGAATTCACGGATGTTCTTGCTTAAATTCTACTCCCTCCGTTCAACATATACTTTCAATCTTTAATATGCTACTTGATAAATAATATCTAAAGAAATAAATTATTTTAAATAAAAAGAGTTACGTATTATTATTTAAAATAAATCTAGTAACATGGTTTTACGTCATCAGTTTTTATGATTTTTTATTAACAGTTAAAATAAAAATATATGACTTAAAATTATTGTAAAAGCGCTTATATTGTTGGACGAAGTGAGTAATAATTTTTTAAAACTACTGCATGACGAAAGAGAACCTAGAGAGGAATATGTTCACTACTTAACTAATTTACTCTGGTTTAGTGACGGCCTAGAAAATCTCTATATCCTAGGCAGAACCAACCATAGCTGATCAACAATGCTATCAATGAGAGAGGCGCCATGTGCTCGCTCTTCCACCACGCGCCGGTGAGCCTAGGCACCGTTCAAATTATCTTGTGGCTTAAGTTTATCAGCCACACATAAAATAAGACGAATTATTAGTACATAATTAATTAAATATTAACTGTTATAAATTTAAAAAATAAATTTATTTGATTTTTAAAGGAACTTTTATATATGAAGTATTTAGAAAAAACATACAGTTTATTAGTTCAGGAAGTACGCTTACGAAAAAGAGGAAAAAACTTAAGTCACCATTCTTGAGGGCTTATGGCTTAAGCTTATTCTCTCGTTTTTCGTTAGCATGTTTCCCAAACTACTAAACTATGTGTTTTTTTAAATACTTTATATATATAATTTTTTTTAAAAAAATCAGATAAATCTATTTTTTAAGTTTATAATAGTTAATACTCAATTAATCATATGCTAACGACTTGTCTTGTTTTGCGTATCGCTAATAAACCGAAATCATAATAGTTAATACTTAATTAATTATATAGTTGTCATAGGACTCAATAATAAAAATAGTTGTTTGAGTATATAATTTTCTTTAGATTCTTCATCAATTAAGGCCTATGACAACCATGAGCTAGGGTGAATTAAACCGTTGGGTTTTCTTGCATTATATTAGCGCTACGGTGGACATGATTACCCTTTGATCAAAGTCTACAAATACAACTGTGTTTTCAGGCAAAGCGCAGCTTAGGAAGTCTAATTAATTGTAGCCATGATATTCGTTCCACAGCCTTCTCTATTTGCTCTAGAAGAGTACTTCTGCAGAGTGCAATCTGCACCAATCTAACATCGACAAATAGAAGGCGACGTAGAAATTCTTGGCATGCAGCTTCGGATTCTCCCATTGCTGCACATATTTTATCCTTAATTACACCGCTACTTGGAGACGATAAAAGCTGGGTTGAAGCTGAGAGGGAACGCCATGTTTCAAGCTCCAACACGAGTCCTCGACTGTCACTTTCGTCTCCTCACCATCTCCACTTCATGTTATTTTATAGTAACTTAGTCTTGAGGTACATCAAAGAATGATACGGCATGTCAAGACTAGGTCAAATCGAATCGCCCGCATATCTCACCAAACACGCGTAAAATGATCATCGTCATGGTTAATTTCAAATGTACGTAGCTCCTTGCCTATATAGGATATACATCAAAACTGTAGTTAAACCATTTTTAGCTGGTCAGTATTTTTCAAACTTTTGTGCAATAAGTTTAGCATGCCATGTGGGCATAATAAAAAGAAAGTGTACTATGGCGTGCAACCGATGATTACTAAACGCTTGCTACGAGAAAGTGTAGTACCAGACCTAAGACGGCTTTTGGACTAGCTTGCAGCATGAGTTTATCAGTCATACACGAAACAAGATAAATTATTAGTGTATGATTAATTAAGTATTAACTATTATAAAATTAAAAAATAAATTTATTTAATTTTTTAAAGAAACTTTTATATATAATTTTTTTACAAAAGATATACCGTTTAGCAATTTAATAGGCACACTCACAATAAACGAGAAAGTGGCATAAGTCACCCTCACAGTCAAACGGTTCCTAAGCGTGGAAAAGTTGTGATGATTAAAAACCCCTGAATCAGGTGCAATATTCCAATTTAGTCCAAATCAAAATTTCTAATATTAGCCATAACATTTTGTTTTTTTCAAAATTGCCTAAAATGAGGCATAAAAACACCAACAATACACTAATACAGAAAAGCCCATAAGTACCGATCCATCACTATTGTTTATGTGTGAACCAACAGTGATAGAGTATCACTATTAGTTTATGGCTTGAACCGACAGTGATGCAACACCGCCGATTCAAGCCACAAACCGATAGCAATAGGTGCTATAGCATTGCCAATTTGTGCTTGAACTGGTAGTGTTTCATCACTGTTGGTATAAGCCATAGACCGACAACAATACTATAGTCTGATGGATTGTGCAGACTGTTTAGACCATAAAACATTATTGCTAGTTCATGACTTGAACCGGTAGTGATTAAAATTATTGCTAGTTCATGACTTGAACCGGTAGTGATTAAAATTATTGCTAGTTCATGACTTGAACCGGTAGTGACGATCTCAAGTATTAAGGAGAGGTTGCGCCCTCCCCTACCGAGTAGCCCATTCTACTTGAGCTAGAGGCAAGGGAGGGCGATTTTTTTCATCCTAAAACCTTTTACTCTATCACATAGTTTTATCTTTTGTTCCATGACATCTGACTGTAGTACGCAATCGTGGCTAACTTCGAGCGCGTTGATGTATGGTAATATGTGGTGACAAAACCAGCTGATCCTTTAATTTCTATGCAAAGACGCCGCAAGTTAAAAATCTAGCTCACAAAAAGGAAAAGTAACTTATAGTTCTCACGGAAGATGAATGCATCCTTTACCGGAGTTAGTTGGCTCTCGCAATATTCCTAGTTTACAAAATTCTTAGTATTTGTTTGCAAGAAGGATTTCAAATTAATTATTTACAACTATGCATTTTTTATGTAAATTATAACTACGCAGTCAAACTGGTTAGTTGTTTTTTACTCCCCTATCCCAAAATGTAATTATTTCTAGAATTTAAGTTTTGTCTTAAAATATAATTATTTTTAACTCTTCTAATGTTGTTATACCTATTATACCCTATAACCACCCTATATCCATCAACCACCCTATTTTTTTAAAGTCCTCTTTGCATTAATAAAGGAGAATATGATTTTTTCGTCTTATTTTTTTATTTCTCAAAAATAATCTAGAAATAATTATATTTTAAAACAGGGGAATGAATAATGCTAAACAAATCAGTACCTTAACCTCTCGTGCTTGCAAAGGCGCAGCCAAAGGAGACAAAACAAAAGAAGCGTCGCCGTCGCAGCGAATTGAAGGTGTATACATCAACCCCAAATCTCAGTGGAGGGTGGGGCCTTCCAGGATGCAGCTACCTGACCATCCAGAGCCAGACCAGCCGCCTTCTTAATTCCACGCTCAAATGATCACCCTAATTAAACACATTTCTAAAGCTCAAACACGCCAACCAAAAGAGAGGCGTACGCTAAAAGCCAGCATACATATGCCGCCTAGTGCATACAGTACTTGTCTTGGCCAGGTTGATGGCATGCAAGTAATTAACTAGCAAGAGTAGGAGCATTATTTCTTCCACGGCGTGCTAGCTGATGACCTGCAGAGGTCAAGGCTGATGCTGACAGCGTTTCAGTAGGTCGCGGACTCTTGCGGCATGCAGCTAGTAACAGTTTGTTCCACCATGTGATTGCCTACAAATCTTGTCTCCAGTGAAGGACCCCCAAGAAAGAAGTTTCAATTTTCAAGCCTTCTCATTGGTCATTCTGCTCCATACAAAATGATCCGATCCGATCGCCTGGACGGAAGCACTGCTGTGCCTCCTATTTCAGCAGTGATTCTAGCTGTCATATGTGTGCCCTAACAGTTTGAATTCCGAGTAGAACACGCTTGTTAGGACAACGCTACATGCATAGCGATGTTGACAGTTGTACTGACTAATGAGTTTTAGGTTTTCATCAGGTAGGAAGGTCCATTCATTATTTCATTCTGCTCCTACGTTTCAAGCTAGGTTGACTTATAGCAGATTATTGAGACATCGACAGGACGACTTTGTTAGTCGCTGGGGCTACCGGCCGGCTACCCGAGTCATGTGATGGTCGTCCTCTGATGATAGAGTTCCTAACCTAAAGGTTAAGGTGCTAACTGACAACCAATGCATGATGTGATGGTCATATGGCGATATCTGGTTAACTGCGTCAAGATCACTGATTAATCCGATCATTGTAAAGCTGCTGGCTCTTTAATTCATCTCTTCCTTGTAGTCGTCAATTCGTTTGTAAAATCCAAACAAATTGTGCTGTCCACTGTACATTTTGCTGTAGCCACGTACGAGCACTCACTCTGTCTTAGAATAATAAAATCTAGTACTAGATATAATACATACAAATACTATAAATCTAAATAGAGGACATACGTACTAAAATATGTACTAAATTTTATTATTTATTTTAAGAGAGTAGTAAGCAATGCCTAACTATTCCCGCGCCATAAGTATGAACAGCCGAGAGCCCATAAGATTCAGTGACAAATCTCATGAACACGTACAGAAATTACGACCTTATCTTCTGCCACAGAAATTGAGGAGACACCTTACGAATGTACCTATGCTGCAACGCAACTGGTTGGCAACATAGTGGAACCTGTACACACACTAGCTAGGCAGTTTGAACAGAGGACCTAGCTGGCTAGCTGTATCAAGAAAAGGCTGAGAAACTTGCTGGTTACGTTCACATGATTAACTACTCAAACAACGGACACATTCCAAAAACTGATTTACTTCAACGACTTTCAGGTCTGATCCATCCCAACTAAGCACAAGAGATCGGTACTTTTGCACTTGGCTCTGAAGCTCTGCGGAGTCCCTAAATCGCAGGAAACACATCATGCCTCCGATTCCTCTTCAGAATGAGGGCAAAAAAGAACAGCAGATTTGGGTGATTAACTGATTACCACCACATGATTTTAACTGGCCTTGAGTTTTAGACAAAGAGGAAGAGTGCAGCCATGAGAAGCAGGATTTGGGCCGGAATTTTCATCATCAGAATGCTGAATTGGCTGGGCCCAATCCTTAAGCGAGTGGCTGCACATCCATTATTGCAGCCCAACATATCCACCCCGCGATCTGGCGTTCCGGCCCAAAAACATTCGAGGGAAATCCCATTCCAGGCTTGCGGCCCAACAGTTACAGACCAAGTCAGAATTTTTTTATTTTTATATTTATTTAATAAAATATTTACAAAACTACATTTTCATTTCCAAAATTTACAAAAATATACTCCCACCGCCCTCTGGGAGAGGCGGCCCCCCCCGCCTCCTAAAAACCACCCTCTGAGAGGGCGGCAGGGGGGCCGCCTGTAAAAAACCTCGTCTATTAGGCTGCATTCTTCAGAGAAATCCAGAGACGTGCTACGAGCTAAAAGCCTTTCCATCAATTTACCATGGTAATAAAAGTGTGTTGCAATGAGTATTTTTTACATTAGGTGCTTGCATTCAGGCATTTGTCCTTTGTCGTCCCATCCTCTGCATCGATGGGACATTTCTGACCGGAAAGTACAGAAAGCAGATCTTAACAGCAATTGGAGTTGATGGGAATAACCAAGTTCTACCAGTGGCTTTTGCTTTTGTTGAGAGTGAGAACACTGATAGCTGGTATTGGTTTCTAGAAAGGGTTAAGTCTGTAGTTTTACGGATGAGACCAGACGTATGCCTTATACATGACCGTCACGCCGGCTTGCTGCGTGCAATTGAGGAATTGAGATATGGATGTGTTGAGAAGGGATACCCACCAAGGTGGTCTGGTGTCCAAAGTAGATGGTGCATACGTCATATGGGTGCTAATTTCTACAGACAATTTAAGAATAAGCACCTTATGGATCTTTTCAAGAGGCTTTGCACCCAGAATTAAGAAAAGAAATTCAATGAGCTTTGGAGGAGGTTGGATGAGCTGACCTCTAAACTAACAGATGAGCAGTCCAGGAGAGCTACCATTGGAGGGGATGAGGCTCCATAAGCTCTTGGACCTCTATCAAGTGACAGACCACATATGAGAAGAAGGTCTGCATTCTCAGTTAGAAAATTTTCAGATTGAATTAAGAATGAGCCAAAGGAGAAATGTGCATTGTTGTATGATAAGGATGGTTCTCGGTTTGGCATAATGACCACAAATTTGGCAGAGGATTATAACTGGGTGATGCGTGGTGTTCGAGGGCTCCCACTTGTTGGCATAGTTGAATTTATCTTGTATGGCACATGCAAGTATTTCAGAGATCGGTTCAGAGCAGCTGGGCCCTCAATGACGGACAATAATCTTTTCTTTGGCACACTACTGATGAATTATCTGCAAGATAAAAGTAAAAAGGCCCGAAGACATCGTGCTCTACCTCAAGGCACACAAGAACACAGATTTGAAATATTATGTGTCGACAAAGGCATGTGCGGAATCTACCGCAAAAGAGTTGTGCAGGAGTATGTACTGAAGGAAGACGGGACCTGCAAGTGCTCGTGCCGAAAACCTACTCTGCTCCACAAGCCATGCTCTTACGTTATTGCCGTGAGCGGTGAGTGCGGGATAGAAACACGCTATTTTGTCTCACCTTATTTCAGGAAAGAAGCAATCTATAATACCTGGAGTGGAGAGATATACGGTTTCGATATTACGGGTACATTTACTATGGAGCATCCTCAAGCTATGTACATTCCTGACCCAACAAAATTGAGGGATAAAGCAGGTCGTCGCAAGACAAGACGCATCCGTAATGACATGGATGAGTCAGAAGCCGGTCAAAGGTATAAACGTTGTTCAAAATGTGACCAAACAGGTCATACATATAAGAAATATCCAAATGATGCAACCGGTTCAAGTGCGGCGAAAGCTGGACCGTCGGCTTCAGCCGCTGATAGCAGTCGTCCTACGGGTGAAGGCACAACTTCAAGACAACCCCGTCTTAGGCGTTCTCGAACAATTGATGGTGCTACGGTGTAGTGTAAGTCTATACTAGTTCTTTGTTATAGAAGGATATGTACCGTACTGTTGTTTTTTATTATCATGTAACAATGCTATAAACTTTAACAATAATTAACGCTAACTCTCTATTTGCATGTAGGTATGGCGTACCATACACCGGAGCTATTGGACCGAGGTCTCAATCAGTCCCACCGGTCTTACCTGTCAGCCATGGAGGGTGCCCACCTAGCCACCTTTCGTCCACGGCCTTCACGTCACCTCCTGTAGCGCCTCCCACCCGGTACCCCCGTACGGTGATACCAGAGAGGAAGCACCGCAGGAGATTGGCGTGAACCAACTCCCACGGAACCGCGATGCCGGTACCAGTCCCAGGAAACCAAGCTGGTACCCGCGGTCAACCGAGATGTACCACAGCAAAAAAAACAAAATACATATATATACCTTTATAAGTTGCGGCCTTGGGCAAGCCCTAAGCAGCAACCAGCAAACAGAACCCCAGCAGCGGAACGACAGCGCAGAGAGAACCCAATCCACAAGCAACGGCTTGGGACTAGGAAAGAAACCATGAACTTCACTTCAGCTTCACTCTTCCTGAAGGAGGGGAGAAAGAAATAGATTGAGTACTTACGTACTCAGCAAGTCACAGAAAATGTGAGATATGCAGGCTTTCAAAGAGAGGCTAGGGTTTATTTCGCAAACCTTTTCTTTTGAAAATATTTTCGAAAATCTAAGTGTGGGTTGTCTCAAAGTGACTGGAAGGAGGCTCTCGCCTCGATCCTATCCGCGAATTGCTTTTCAATAACTCGAGCGGACGAATTAGATTTTAATTGATCTCAGGTATTCTTATACCGCCTGTCAGACCACGACAGCGGTTCAGTGGATCTGCCCTCAAGCAGCTTTCCACTGTATCAACATCTATTACTTTATTTTCAATTTCACCCAATCAAGACATAATCTCATTTTTCACTTCTGTCCCATCTAGGACATCATCTCTTAACTCATCTCAGTGGCTCCTCGAGCCATTCACAACTCATCTCGATGGCTCCTCAAGCCATCCATAAACTCAACTCAAACTTATACCGCTCCCACTCAAGAAGCCCTAACTATGATGCCAATCAACATCTCGGGTCACACAGCCCCGTTTTAGACCACTTAGGTCATCCATCAGCCACTAAGGTCGATTCTGGTAACGATTCCCATACCACAAATCACTTTTGTAAAACCTTAGCAAACAAATCTACGCTAGAGGAATCACCTCATATTGCCCGTAACCGTGGGCACGGCTGTTCGAACAGTTCGTATACCTTTGCAAAGGTTGTACGCTTTATCCACACGACGCGAGCTTACTCCCACACTGATCAGGTGGGGAGGTTCGCGACAGGGCCTTTCCAAAGCGTCCCTAGGATAGCACGTTGCCCTATAAATAGGTGCTCACACTCAGCCAAGTACCAGGAACTCATTTCCTGTACTCAGGGACGGGGGTATATCGCCCTCTTGGCACCCAGCCGGTCCCACATTCATTAGCAACCGAAAACCATCTTGGGAACATGTCACGCCCAGAAATTCACCAGAATTTCCAAAGCTAATTTATGCAATAAATCCTCGTCCAGGAATCAGCCGAGGTACACAAATCGACAATTTGATAAACATAACCAAATACGAAATAACGATAAATACTTACAACAGAGGCACTTAGTCCTCACACAGAAGAAATCAGCAGCGGAATGGCAACTAGCGTAGCTTCAGCTCCAAGCCACAGGCAGCTCAACTGGGGTATAAGCCAAACACCAACTTCTCCTCCTCGCAAAGCTTCACTCTAAAGATTGCAATAATGCAAGACTGAGTACCACCCACCGTACTCAACAAGCCACATTAGGGAATGCAATGTAATGCAACAGGATACCAAAGGAAAGGCATAATATGGCTTATTTGCATAAACAACATTTAAAACATTTGCATTTAAAATCATTAAAAACAGTATAGTTTAATTATTAATCAGTATTGAATCAACCACTGAACAACGCTCCAACGTAGTTTAGGCCCAAACCATAACCCTCCAACCTGGAGCTATCAAGTTTCCATCATTTATTTCTATTAATGAGTAGTGTGGGACTAATCACAGAAAACATTGCTAGGCTCGCCCTTAACCGTGGGCACGGCTATTCGAATAGTTTTACTCTGGCCAGAGGTGTACCAATTTACCCACGAGACACAACTCCACAGCACATCACTGTGCCTCTTGATACCACTACGATACCTCGGAGAGGAATTATGACAGGATCATCCATGTAACTCGCCCAATAGGAGAGCCTCCTGCCGAACCTCCGGTCTCCGGTAGGGGTGATCAACGCCTTCCCGCAAGACGGTCCGATGCCCGAAGCATGGTCTTATTGTCACTACCATGTGTGGACTTATTCCAGCCACAAACACGCCCTGGTGTCTCCTATTGAACTCGGCACACTTCAAACTCCTGCTATCCCATACTAGCTTGTGGTTAGCACGAGTGTTGCTTCGCAACAAGTAGTCCGCGAACCGGTCCTTAATTGTCATGAGTACCGCTAGCAACATTCTCAACCCTGGTACTCACAACCCACCATTTATCCATATTTTAGTTGACACAATTACTTAACTAGCCACGAATCACTGTCGTGAAAATATAGCCAGTATCCATTAATTATTGATAAGTGATTCATTAACTTTCCCCACATAAAATGTCACTATAGTTTCTAGGCATGGCTAAGCAACTCCTAAATAATCTAGCCAGATAAATATTTAAACATCCAGCTAGTCAGTATTATTCACCCAAGGTATCAAGGTATAGATAGCAATAACAAAATGGCCATAAATATCAAGGAATATTGGCTATTAAATAATTACCCGTAATAATGTCATTCTAAAGCACTTCATGCAATAACTTTAAAATAAAATAGATTTCGTAAACGGGATCAACATGCTCAAGGAGATTGTCGTGTGACTTGCCTTGCAATCGCAAAAGTCTTCAAATAATCTTCCGAACTCTTCCGCAGACTCCGTAGTCTTCCGAATCGACGATATACATAACTACATGCAAAACGATGAAAAATCCTAAGAAACTCCAAATAAACAATACATAATACATAAACAAATAAATTATGATTTTAGATAAATTTAGGAAGAAGAACGGGTCGATTCGGACTTCAGACGGAAAAGATACGGCTTTTGGAGAATTGAATTAGGAATAATTCCGAAAAGAATTGGAAAAGATATATTCTCTGGAATATCTCTGGATTTTGGGTCTAGCAAGAATATCTTGGCTGTGTCACAGGAAAAGGACGGTCGTCGAGGCCCACATGCAGTGACACACAGAGAGGTGGAACCGCTGGGGTCCACATGTTGGTGTCACTAAGGACTACCGGCTGGGACCCACAAAGTAGAGGCACAGGGGGAGGAAAGGCTCCTGCCATGGAGCTCGGCCAAGGAAGACTAGGCGACGGCCACCGAGGGCGACGGGCAAGGCGACGACCGGCGACGAAGGATTAGGATGACGGCGGCTCGGCTAGGAAGGAGCAGGCGACAGCCGGCGTGACGACAGCGATGGCAGGCGACGGCACCGGGTCGGCGACGAGGGCGGCGGCGGAGGAGGACGACTTGGCGGAGGACGGAGCATGGCGCAGAGAACGATGAGGAGAGGCGCCGTTGGGGCAACACGGCCAGGGAGGAGAGGACGCGGCTACGAGGATGCTCACCGGCGACGCGCGGCAGATGGGGATGACGACGACCACGGCGACCTCTGGCGTGGGACGGCGGCGAGCAGAAGCGGTGCGAGGCAGTCGGCGACATGAGGAAGAGGGCGGCGGCAGCACGCCGGGCAAGGCGCAGGCGGCGACGAGGGCCTGGCGGGGCGGCGGACAGGGCGATGGCGCTTGCTAGCGGCGGCGCTCTGCCTCGGGGCGGTGCGGCAACGGAGGAGGCGGCGGCGCTAGCGCGGCGGCGGCGGCCTGGCGGCATGGAGAGGAGGTGAGCCGGCTAGGGCATGGGGCGTAGCAGCTAGCTTTATAGGGGAGAGAGAACCAGAGAAAAAAAAGAAAAGGGAAAGAAGAGAAAGGATGGGGAAAAAAAGAAAGGAAAGGAGAGAGGTTTTCTGGCAAAATTCCAAAATTTGGAAAATTAGAATTTAAGAATTCGAGGAGTATTTCCAAATCGAAGATTTGTAGAAATAGTCAGAGGTCGGAATATTCTGATAATCAGAATCTATACATATATATATATATATATATATATGTAGAAATTAAAAGCTCAGGGATATTTTACAGAATCTGGGATTTGGGGAAACTTCGGATTACCAGAGATAATTAAAATATCGAGTCAAAGGAATTTTGGGGTGAAACGAATATTTGGAATATTGAGGATTTGGATTTTATTCGATAAAATCAAAGGGGAAAAATAATGGATATTCGATAAAAAGGAATTGAGTAAATCCGAGTCTGTCAGATTTGGGACTTTGGGGGATTTCTTCGGAGTTGGACTTTATAGGGAATCAAAGATTCGGGGACGACAACCCGAGGAAGGTACAAAGGGATTTGATTGAGAACGACCCGAGAGAAAGAATTGAGAATTTATTCAAATAATTACTGAAATTGATCTTTGTGGTATTAAAATTAATTCTGGAGCTCCGAAAAATCCGAGAAAATTTCAGAGAGTATAATTACACACAACGAATTTATTAAAAATAATTTCAACCATGATTTAGTAAAGAAAATTTTATTTTCAATTTTTACTTTACATAATTAATTTGCTTTATAATTTAATATAAATTCTAGAAAATCAGTTATTAAATAATTATTTAATTTCCGAAAAATCAGGCTGTGACAGAACACTAATTACTCAGCTAGGGGTGTCCCATACCACCTGTGTGGTCGCACTGTGAGATGCTTGGATGGAATTCCCCAAGGAATCGGTCCTTATATGCGAATACGAAGTGCCACCACACAGGTGATCACTTTGCACCGCGAATCTTTCGCAAATAGATTTTTGTTTTGCAAAACTCGCCGACATCGCATGTTGGGTTTTCAAAACCATTTGGAAACCCAAATTTTCCTAGATCGACAAACAATTGTGTTGTGAGTGGAAACATCGGAATCCATGCTCAGAGAGCACGGTCACCGAGGTACCATGAGGTAGAGCGACAAGGGATAGGATTTCAAAGACCTACAGGGTTTATGCAACTACCGGGTAGGTCCGTCGGTTTGACACATAAACCGAGGCCGATCAATTTATCGTGTACACTAACCATGCAGTTTTGCAAACAAAACATTTTAAATTTAGGAGCAATATGGTCAAGGAGTGACTTGCCTCAGACTTCGTCTTCAACCTTCGCGGGAATCCGACGTCCGACGAATTCCGAAGCGTCGACTATGCGCGAAACAAGAGAAAAATACACAAAACCCTAGAAATAATATACTATTATTAATAACTAATAGTGCCATAAGGTAGATCTCATTTTTAGAAAAATTTAGAGACTTGAATGGACTAAATTGGAGTTACGGTTTGGAAGATATGAATTTTGGAAGTTTTTGGGATTTTTCTGGAAAAGAAATAGTTTAATTGGATGAATTATTTTTGGAATCAGGGACTGACAGATGGGGCCCTTGGACAGTGGCTGGAGAGAGAGGAATGAGGGGATGGCCCACTGTCATAGGGGAGGAGAGATAAAGAGTGGATTGAATGGGGCCCACATGGAAGTGAGAGGAAGAGGGGTACTGTATATGGGTCCACTTGTCAATGGCTTAGGGTTAATTGGAGGAAATTAATTAAATGGGGGCCCTATTAACGTCAAAATTTGGTAAGGCCTTGTATCAAATTCGGTCAAGGGGATGATTGCAGTCGGTTAACAGAAATTGGTTCAAGGAGCAGGCCGAGTCCGAGAAAGAGCCGTGAAGACCGCGCGTGGCAGTTAATTACTATATTTATTAGGAAAAGGTTTATCTTTTTTAGGAAACCTGACCTCGTGTCCGGTCAGGCTTTGTTAGCGTTTTTCTTGTTATAATTAGGAAATCATATACCGTGTCCTATAAGGACTCATGCAACTCGGGGTATATATACGTATGCCCGGGGACCTTGTAATATATCAACCACAGATCAATACAAAATTCGGCGCATCGCCACCCTTTCGACGGGATCCTGCTTCTCGAGCCGGGCTGCATCGGTTAGGTCCGAACTCCTGCAAGAGGGTAAGTCTCGTCACCCCGGCTACCAATCGGCTAGGACTTCCTCGGTTAGGTCCGATATTCTAGTCGGTTTATGGTAGTCGGCTTACCACGATATATTTAGTTTATCTATGGCTGCATCAATTCAGTTTGACCTCATAGATTGATTAGGTATATCACATCACGCGTGCGTAGATCGTATCGGCTTACTGGGAGCGGTTTATTATCAGTTTGTGCTGCATCGGTTAGGTCCGACCTACTAAACTGCTAGCGATAAACCGATCCTGTTAAGCCGATGCTTTATGCGCAGACGTCTTATCGGGGTGTATAGCCGGTAAGTTATCTTCATCACGATCGCATTATATTTATCGGCCCGTTGAGGTATCGTTATCATTGTCGGTCTGTGCTGCAACGGTTGGGTCCGATCTACTAGACTGACGATAATAGCTTTACTCTTGATGAGCCGATGGTGTCGTGCGATGGTGTTATCGGAGTGCTTAGCCGATAAGTTATCTGTTAAAGCCGACTACATCTATTCATTGTCTTATTTTATACTCGTCCTGCTCGGTAGTCGGCCGATCCATCAATTGTCTATTATTTATGTTATTACACGTCTTATCACATATTCTTGCATGTATTATTGTTACGGTCGGATGAGGACTGGCCGATCGGTTTATATTGAGGATCCAAGTACAAGTACAAGCAGGTTCCCGGGCACGAGCTTAGGTAAGGACCCGGGTACGGGCCCGGATAGCGGACAAAGACTCCGGGAGCCGACAGGAGCAAAGGGCCCGGGCACGGGCACATTTTCACGACAATATCAGTAACACTAAACTACGATCGGCTAGGATTTATCTGGTTTATTTATCTACACATCCTGCATGTTTACTTTACCAAGTTTATAGCCGGTTTTCGAGTACCCCTTCTGTGATCGGCTAGTATGATACTTGATTATTATTACGCTATTATTCCTGCCGTCATCGGCTTTAAGCCGATGTATAAGTGCTACAGTGTGTATCGGCCACCGGCCGATGAGTTGAGTCCAAGCCGGCTTCCAGCCGATTGGCTCACGAATTTAACATTCCTTTCTCCTTGTCAATTACAGGGTCAAATTGACTGGCACGCCTACGAACCTCGAACTTTAGGACCTGCACTGGAGTAAAGCAAATCTCCTAGGCCTTCGTGTGTCACCCAGACGCCGGACGGCCCCGGCGGGTTTTCGGCGTCAACACGCTTTTGGCACGCCCGGTGGGACACGAAGTTTCAACCCAAAATTCCAACAAACACAGTTTCAATCAAGATTTCAACATGGCCGGAAAGGAAGTCAGGACGGACAACGTAATTCCGGTCACCATGGAAGATCTAACTGAAGAACAAAAACAGCAAGTTGAACAGACCATGACAAATTTCCAGAAGCTGTGCCTAGAATCCTTCAGTATGACAAGGCAAGGGCCGATTCAGAAGTCTCAATTTCCAAAACCAGTACTGGTAGAAGAATCGAGCCGCACACAACCCGAGAGTCCATCAATCAAGCCTTTACAGTTCCTGCATCTCCTCCCACTTTCGCGATGGCATCGGCATCTGCAGTTCCTGAGGTAATCTTCTCACTCGATTATTTTCCCCCAATCCGCAACCTAGACAAACCCGATCTGCTCCGTTTTTTAATCTGTTCTTTGTCATGTTCTTGTTTACTGTAGCATCTTAGAGCCCAGATCTTGATTCCGGCCGCCGATTACCCCAGCTTTTTCTATCATGGCCCCATGGGCAGCGAAGATCCCACCGATTTCATCGGTGCCGAAACCCAACGCGTTCCCTTCAAGAACTCGGCTATGTTGGTCAGTGACTGGACCAACAGCTTCAGATCATGGCCGAGTAAGCTGTCCGGGTGGAGAGATTGGTACCTCAGGGTATCGGCTGCAAAGAAGACCTATTGGGAAGAATCTCACATCGGCCACTGCATCAATCTCTCCCTGGCTGATATGGAAAGGAACGAGTCCCTACTTGCATCGGCCTCATACTACTGGTCTGATGCCCTCAATGCTTTCATGTTCGGGCATGGGCCGATGACCCCTACTTTGCTGGACGTGACCATGCTCACCTGCCTGGATACGGCAAGCTACATCAACCCCTTCAAACTCCGGTTCAAGCCTGCTCACCGGCTTCAAACAAAAAACATCGGCGGCTGGTCCAGGTATATATCTCTCCACAACAAAGGAACTGGACCGGTTGATGATCGGGAGCATGTCGCTTTTCTGAACTTGTGGTTGGAACGGTTCGTCTTTGGCGACGCAACCCTCGGCCCGACAACCAATATGCAATGCCTGGCAGAGTGCTTGGCCGATAGGAAACAAATCCCGTTGGGGCACTATCTCCTTGGCGCCACCTACCAGCTACTTCACCAGGTGGCAACTAAGCTATCGGCCGGCCAGCCCATCGGCCACATTGGGGGTCCTTGGTGGTTTGTTCAGCTCTGGCTCAATATTTATACCTCCAAGGCTATCCCAGAAACCTCTCTCCTCAAGCAATCCTTCCCGGCCGATCACCCAGAAGATCAAGACCCTGTTTACCGCCGATGCATCTCTATGGGCGAAGCTGCATCGGCCCTCTCTGGCGGCAAGATAACCCCCGCAGAAGTTAGTCAGTGGTTCAAGGGGTTTTATTACGGCTTTACCAGGGATGCCACTCTTTGGTTTGCGTACAATGACGCATCATCATTCGAGATGCCTTCTAACTTTGATCCACTCAAAGCTCTGAATGATGACGAGTCTAAAGCTATATTCCTATCGGCTATCAGTCCTTGCCTGCTGCCAACCGGCTTTTCTCTGGGCCGAACTCAGCCATCGTATGAGTTCTATCATCCATCAGTCGGCTCTCGCCAATTTGGCCTTGGTCAACTCCCGATAGGCCTATTTTTCATCGACAAACTCCAAGCCCGGGGCACGGTCAGCAGCGCCCTAGAATATGATCGGCTGCGGTCTTTGACAGATCCCCTCCTGCTAGGCGCCGCCACCGAGGTGTTCATCTGCACTGCCAACACCAAGCTCTTTGTCCGATGGTGGTCAGAATGGAAGAAACATCTGTTCTGCTTAGCACCCACCTGTTACTGTTCCCGTCTGGACGCCGACTATGTTGAATCCGAAGACGAGGTAACACCTGCAAGCTTTAATCGCCCTCTTCAACCAACTCTCACCTCTAATTTCGCAGGCCGCTAGCGTCGAACCCCCAAGAACAAGCAACAGCGGTCGGCCGATCCAGTATCAACCTCCATCGGCCACCCCAAACTTAGGGCGTGATGCTCCATCTCCATCGGTTCTTCTCAAGGCGCCTCGGCCGATGGGCCAAAAACGTAAGAAGTTAGCACATCGCCCCTCCTCAAAGAAACAGAAGACCGATGCCGATGTTGCTGCCACGATGCCATCTTCTCCCCAGACCACATCGGCTCCTTCGTCCCCTCAGGTATGCGCCAAGCCTTATTATTATTATCATCCACTTGCTTATTTTATCTCACCAAATCCTTTTTCAGCTTGAATCATCGGCTCCGGAACCTCACCATCCCTCTGACGTCCCTCCAAACGTTGAGCGGATGACTTCTCCAGCTGCTCCCCTCTCAGCACCTAGTCCTCTGGTTACTGATGATACTGTCCCTACTCCATCGGCTGACATCGGCCCCCTCGAAGAACAGCCCATTCATCCCCCCGAAGCCGATGTCACTCAAGCTGCTGATGTCCTTCCTCAGGTAACCTTTTTATGCTCAAATTTTGCTTCTAATCTTTTATTGATCGCTTCACCGATGTCAGCCTTGCAGTCCTTGTCCGACTTGTTCCCTTTTGACATCGGTCAATATCTGGAGGTAGAAGAAGCTACGACCACCAGTGCGGCCTCCAAACCGTCCTTCCCAGCCGACTGCGCGAGTACTTAACGAGCATCATCAGCCGGCTGGAAAATCCGATCGACGCACTGGTAGAAGACTGTGGGCCAATCCGGGCAAGATTTGCAGACATTGAACATCACCTGCCCGAAGAACTTGTTGATGCATTGACCCCTGCAGCATACTTGGAATCCCACAGATTCAAACTCATCAAACTCAGACAGCGCATAACCGATCGCGCTGACCAACAGAAGACCACCGAAGACATCCAAGCCGATCAGCTATTAGCCCAAGCAGAGAAGAAAAAGCTTGATGATATGGCCGCTGCCCCCCAAGAGCTCCAACCTAAGTTAGACCAGCTGAAGAAAAAGGAGGCCGATTTGCTGGCAGAACTTGAAAAAATTCGCAAGGACCTCACAGCAACAGAATCCCAACTAATCGGCCTACCGCAAGCTGTCCAGGACCAAGAGGCCAAGGTTGCAGCGATAGTACGTCAAGTCATTCATCGGCGCAAGAACCTGAAGACCATCCCGGGCTCTAATGAAGATGACATCCGTGCTATCAATGAGATTGATCAGATCCGCCTGCGCGCAATTGAAGTGATCCAAAAATTCTTGTAAATCTTAAACCTTTGTAACTGACGATTTTCTGGAACATGCCGACCATCCTTCTGCTGTCACATAATCTGATCGGCTCTGCCACCTATCTCTTTCAGCCTTGATAATTTTTTGCTTGTTTTGATCTAAAGGCGATATCAACTGATATCGGCTGTCTTTAGGCGATGTAAAGAAAACACCGGCTTTCTGAATTATTTTGAAATCGGTCATACTTAACCGATTTAAGAATCAATCCACACGCTAGGTAGTACTTCTTGAGGTATTTCCCGTTAAGCGCTTTAGCAAATTCTATCCCATTGAGATCTTCTAACATATAAGCATTACCAGGCACACAACGATTAATCCGATAGGGCCCTTCCCAATTAGGCGACCACTTCCCGAACTTATTATCTCTGGACCTGATTGGCAAAATCAACTTCCACACAAGATCTCCCTCGGCAAACGACTTATTCACCACCTTTTTGTTGTAATGCCGAGCTGCCCTAACCTTATTTTCCTTGATCCTTTCCAACGCTCTTAACCGATTCTGAGCCAAATCTTCAAGTTCATCTGTCATCAAGTTATAATAATCATCGGCTGTCAACTGATTCTGCAAAGAAATTCTCCTAGAGCCGATGTTAGTCTCCCATGGTAAAACTGCCTCATGTCCATATACCAACTGATACGGCGGCACCCGAGTAGATCCGTGGCATGCCATCCGATAGGCCCATAGTGAATCGGCTAATGTAGTATGCCATCGCCGTGACTGCTCATCAATTTTCCGCTTAATTAACTTGATCAAACTCTTGTTGGAAGCTTCTGCTTGTCCATTGGCCTGAGCGTAATAAGGCGACGAATTTAATAGCTTGATTCCCATACTGGCAGCAAATTGTTGAAACTCATCAGACACAAAGATGGACCCCTGATCAGTAGTTATGGTCTGAGAAATCCCAAACTGATAAATAATATGCTCCTTTACAAACTCGACCGCTTCCTTGGACGTAACTTTCTTCAAAGGAATCGCTTCCACCCACTTGGTAAAATAATCTGTCGCCGCCAATATAAACTTATGTCCCTTACTTGATGGAGGAAAAATCTGGCCGATCATATCAATTCCCCAACCTCTGAACGGCCACGGTTTGATGATAGGATTCATAGCCGATGCTGGTGCCCGCTGTATATTTCCAAACTTCTGACAATCTTGACATCCTTTATAATACCTAAAGCAATCTTCCAGCATTGTCGGCCAAAAATACCCTACTCTTCTCAACAGCCACCTCATCTTATGAGCCGATTGATGAGTCCCACAGACGCCTTCATGCACTTCACACATAACCACTTTGGCTTCTTCCAAATCCAGGCATCTAAGCAGAACTCCCTCAAACGTTCGATAATACAACTCCCCATCAAGTAGCACATACTTAGTAGCTTTATACCGAATCTTCCTGGAAACGGACTGCGACGGGTTTCGCAAGTAATCAATTATCTCCTGTCTCCAGTCATCGGCCTCGTTCTGGACATCAATATCGGCTATCTCCATCTCAACCTGCCTATTCAGCCGATATCCTGAAGCAATATGTGCAAGATCATTGGCTTCTAAATTCTGCTCCCTGGGAATATGATCTATTGACACCATCTTGAAATCTTTCAATAAATCCATACATTCTTCATAATATGACCTCAAAACATCATCTTTGCACTCATATTCTCCAGATAACTGCTTGATCACCAACAAAGAATCACCAATAACCTCTACGATATCGGCTCCTATTTCCCTCAAGAGTTGAAGTCCTTTCAGCACCGCCTCGTACTCTGCTTGATTATTAGTCCGATAAGGCTTAATCGTAAAAGCAAACTCAAAACTTGCCCCCCGAGGCGTTACAATAACTAAACCGATACCAGATCCGTGCTTGCAAACCGATCCATCAAAAAATAAAGTCCATGGGATCGGCTCCGCATAATCTTCGTGAGACCCTCTGTGCTGTACAATAAAATCGGCCACTGCTTGTCCCTTAATCGCCTTAGCCGATTCATACCTCAAGTCAAACTCTGTCAAGGCAAAAATCCACTTGCCAACTCGCCCTCTCAAGACTGGAGCCGACAACATATATTTGACCACATCGGCCTGGCAAACTACTGTACACTCAGCCGATAGGATGTAATGCCTTAACTTTGTACATGAGAAATATAAACATAAGCATAACTTCTCCACCGCAGGATATCTCGTCTTAGCATCCAGAAGTCTCCTACTTAGATAGAACACAACTCGCTCTTTGCCTTCAAATTCTTGGATCAAGACAGAGCCGATGGACTTCTCATCGGCCGACAAGTATAACCTGAACGACACTCCTCTCTGCGGCGGAATCAAAACAGGTGGGGAACTAAGATAATTCTTGATCTCGTCGAACGCCTTCTGCTGCGCTGCCCCCCACACAAATTCTTGATCGGCCTTCAACTTTAATAACGGTGTGAAAGACTCAATTCTTCCTGATAAATTTGATATAAATCTTCTCACAAAATTAATCTTGCCGATCAACGATTGCAACTCTGTCTTATTGCTTGGTGGCTCTGTAGTCTTAATGGCTCTGATACTTCGCTGACTAACTTCAATCCCTCGCTCATGAACCATAAAACCCAAAAATTTCCCAGCCGATACACCAAAAGCGCACTTATTGGGATTCATTCTCAGTCCGTATTTCTTGGCCCTTTCCAGCACTCTTCGTAAATCGGCTATATGGCTTTCCCCACTTTTAGACTTAACCACCACATCATCAATGTAGATTTCCACCAACAAGCCGATGAGATCATGAAATATATAATTCATCGCTCTTTGATAAGTCGCACCGGCACTCTTTAATCCAAAAGTCATTACTACCCACTCATATAAGCCGATAGCTCCAGGACATCGAAACGCAGTCTTGTGTATATCCTCTTCGGCCATAAAAATCTGATTGTATCCTGCATTGCCGTCCATGAAGCTGATAATCTTGTGACCTGAGGCTGCATCCACCAGCAGATCCGCTACCGGCATTGGGTATTCATCCTTAGGGGTAGCTTTATTTAGATCCCGGAAATCAATACATATCCTCAATTTCCCATTTTTCTTCTCCACCGGGACGATATTAGAAACCCACTCAGCATATCGGCATGGTCTTATGAATTTGGCATCATATAACCTTGTGATCTCTGCCTTGATTGGCTCATATAATTCTGCCTTGAACCTTCTTGGAGCCTGCTTGAATGGCCGATACCCCGGTTTAATAGGCAGCCGATGTTCAACAATCGATCGGCTCAATCCTGGCATCTCATGGTACTCCCAGGCAAAACAATCCCGATGCTCCTTCAGCAGTACTATCAATTCCTCTCGTAGCTCAGGACCTAATTTCTTGCTTATGTACGTCGGCCTTGGCCTATCTCCTGGTCCAATATCGATCTCTTCCAAATCATCAGCCGACGTAAATCCTCGCCCCAGTTTCCCCTCGAAGTCTTCAATAGATCCCATCAGAGTAACAATTCGGAGCCGACTTGCTGGATCGGCTGTATCCCCTGGCTAGTAACCTTGAGATAATCTCCTTCCCAAATTCTCCCGGATAGGCAGTCAACACCATCGGCTTCCCAGACTGGTAGATCAGTCATGGCAATATTGGTCGACCAATCTGCTAGCACCACCTCGACTTGATCTCCCTGCCACTGTATTAGACATTGATGCATTGTCGAAGGCACGCAACAGTTCGCGTGAATCCAGTCCCTGCCGAGAAGCAAACTATATGACCCCTTTCCGTCAATGACAAAAAACGTGGTGGGTAATGTCTTATTCCCTACTGTCAGCACCACGTTCAATACGCCTTTCGCTTCTGATGAATTCCCACCGAAGTCTTTTAACACCATATTTGTCTTGATCAAATCTTCGGCAGTCTTCCCCAATTTTCGGAATGTGGCTTGAGGCATAAGATTAACCGCTGCTCCTCCATCAACCAACATCTTTGTCATCGGCCTTCCGTTTACGTAGCCCTTGATGTATAATGGCTTCAGGTGCCGATGCTCTGACTCCTCGGGTTTATCAAATGTAGCTTGGTCAGGTCGCAGTGTCAGCTGAGCGAAAACTTCCTCTCCACCCTCCTCGTCTGACGAGAACGCTCTGTATTCTCTGGGCAGAAAGAAAACCATGTTCACTGGAGCCGATTCGTCTTCATCGTCCTTCCTCTTTACTTGCCAGACTCGTTTGGTCCTCTTGAAACGATGATCGGCTTCCTCTTGATCTTGGCGCTGCTCTTCTTTTTGCTCTCGGTGTCGTAACCGTTGTGCCCTTCTCTTCTGATTCTTCGTGAATATGCCGCTAGGACACCACTGAGGATTCTGGACCTGTTTCTCATGTGCTTCTTCTTCATCCCCTTCAAAAAACTCTTCACGGATCGGCCCTAGTCGGCTACGAACTGATGCTCTTTTCCCAAACGGCCGATCTTGTGAAAACCCCTGCTGCTGATCACGGCGATCCATTGCACGGCTACACTCGGGGCAATTCTCAGCCGATGGTAGCCTCATTCCTTGATCCCAGCAGAAATGAAAAAACGGGCAGTCCCAATGCGGATCATATCGTTCTGGTTCACCCTTCTGTTCTTCATATCTTGAGTATTTTTCCATCATGTCCGATGAAGTAATCCTTGACTTGTACCTTTGATGCCTTGCTTGTGGGAGCCATGGGCCCCGGGTACTTCACTACATGCACATGGGCCACTCGGATAGAGAATGGGCCAGATCATGTAATTAGAGATAAGATAGCACCCGGCAGGCTGTGCCTTGTACAATAAGGGAACATAGCCTTAGTCGGATAGGATTCTATCTCTAATAAGGAAATCCCTTGGTCGTATCCAACTGGGATCCTTACCATGTACCCCTGTCCCCTAGTATATAAAGGGAGGCAGGGCGCCCCATGAGGACACAACAGATCATTGATCACAAATCCACCTCAGAGGAATAACACCCCCACTGGACGTAGGGTATTACCTCACATCGAGGGCCTGAACCAGTATAATTCTCCCGTGTTCCTCTGCAATCCACCGAATTCCAGGTCGCCGAGTAGCCCCATAGTATTATTGCCGGTGCAAAGCATCGACAGTTGGCGCGCCAGGTAGGGGACCTGGCGAATTCTTCATCAACAGATTCGATGGATCCCATCAACGGAGTCAAGGGCGACAAGTTCTCCAATGGAGACACCATCACCTTCGGGAGCCTTGATTTCGTCGCCGATCAACTCGGCAAACTTTCCTTGGCTGAGGCAGATCCGATCTTGCCAGCTGAGGAGCTAGCCGGCGTTGCGCCAGTCGGTCCCCGGGACGTCGCCATCTCCTTCGACGATCTACTACGACAGTCCCTCACATCGCCGGACATCGGGACAACTCTCTCCTTCGGCGTCCGACTCGCGCTAGGCCTTGAGCCAACGCGGGTTAGGCCGAGAGGGGGAGAGATCGTCAATCTCCCGTACGGATTCGGCGACGCTGTGCATCTACAACCCGCGCAGCAGACCCGACCTCCAGCGATTCAGTTTGGACACGGTCATGCACCGTTTCAGATTGGATCTAGGGAAGTCGGAGTCGTCCTAACTCCGATAAACTACTCAGAGTCCGACACTAAGTCGGATGGTGGTTCGAGCATCAACTCGGACTCCACCTTGGCGAGCTTCCTCCTCCCCCGCGAGATCTTCATGGCTTCAACGCCACCTTCCGAGGTGCGCCGACTGCAAGAGGAGCAGCAAGAGGAGGCGCGCCGACTACAACAACAAGAGGAGGCCAACCGACAAGCTCGCAATGACGGGCTTCGACAGGCTGGGCGAGCCGCCCAGCAGCGGATCCTCCAAACCAAAGTCGGCGACCACAATGTCTTCGTCACGCCACAACAGAACGTCGTGGCCGCCGCAACTCTGCTGGACACGCTCCAGCTTGGGCCGGATCATCAGGCCACACCAACTATCGCCAAGATCAAGGCGATGATTACTACTGCCGCCTGCCAGCAGCAAGAACAGTCAGGCAACACTCACATACCGACCCATCGAACGGGCTCTCCAACGGCGGAGTCATCTGCATCAGCACGACGACGGGCGGCCGGCTCCACTCGGCAGCACGAAGAGTCCCGCCAAACAACACTCGGCAATACCAACTACGACAACCGGCGGCGTCACCAATACGACCTCCGATTGCGATTACAACGCGATCTTCGCCACACCCTAAGGGCCCGGCGCGAAGAACGCGAAGAGGATGAACGCCGCCGACTGGAGGATGAACACGAGCGCTTCGGTCTCCACTACGAGCGGCTACACCGCCAAAACTGAAGCCCAAGTCCTCACGATAATGAAGGCATTCCAGCCTTTACTCGGGAGCTACAGGACGTCCGCTGGCCAAGTCGGCTTTAAGCCTACCGGAATCAAAAGTACGACGGCAAGACCAACCCAGAGTCCTGGCTCACCGTTTACGTCCTAGCAGTTCAAGCTGCTGGGGGCGACAGCAGAGCCATGGCTAACTACCTCCCAGTCGCGTATCCGACTCGGCGAGGACATGCTGACAGGCCTCCCAAGGCGGTCGATCGGTTCCTGGGACAACTCAGGGAGCGGTTCATCGCTAACTTCCAGGGGACCTACGAGAGACCGGCTTCTGAGCACGACCTTTACCAGCTGCATCAGAAAAAGAACGAGTCTCTACGTGAATTCATCAAAAGGTTTTCCGAGAAGCGCAATCAAATCCCAAGCATCAAAGATGAGGTCGTCATCGCCGCCTTCCGCAAGGGAGTAAAAGACGCCCCGCTCATCGCGAAGTTCACTCGGAAGCCACCATCCACTGTCCGGACTCTTTTCGACATGGCCAACAAATACGCCGACTCGGCTGAAGCCGTCGCAGAGGCCTTCGACGAGAAGAAGGAGCCCCGACAAAAAGACAGCAGGGCGAAAGCCGACAACGAGCCGCCTCAGAACAAGCCTGGCAGTCGCAAGCGGAAGTCGGACAACGAGGTGGCTAACATGGAGCGCAGTCGATCGCGGCCCCAGTGGAATAACGACTATCAGAAAGTCATGAGTGGGCCTTGCCCCTTTCACCCCAAGGCGGCACGCGGCCCCAAAGGACTTGCCACATGCTCAAGAAGTTCGCCTCCGAGCAAGCTTCATCGTCTGGCGCCGACAAGGACAAGGACAAGCCAGACTCGGGTCCGGCTGATGATTTCCAGGACCCCCAAGCCGAACTCAAACCACATCTTCGGGCGGGCCACTCGCGTACGAATCCAAGCGCAAGCAGAAGCTATCAGCGCGGGACATCAACGCGGTCTCCACAATGGATACCCCCAATACTTGCGCTGGTCAGAGATGGCTATTCACCTTCAACCGCGCAGATCACCCAGATCGGGTTTCCCACCCGGGACGATACCCACTCGTCCTGGATCCGGTCGTCAGAAATGTTAGGCTGAAGAAAACCCTCATCGACGGAGGCAGTGCGCTCAACTCCTGTTCGCCAAGACTTTGGACGAGATGAGAATTCCTCGTTCAGAACTACGGCCGAGCACCGTGCCCTTCCATGGGATAATCCCCGGCTTGTCATCAACCCCACTCGGGCAAAAATAACCTTGCCGGGACCTTCGGCACGCGGGACAACTTCCGTACAGAAAACATCTCCTTCGAGGTCGCGACTTCGAGACCGCGTATCACGCGATACTCGGACCTGACCCGCCTCGCCAAATTCATGGCGATACCGCACTTCACACGTACATGGTGCTGAAGATGCCCGGGCCAGCAGAGTCCTCTCCCTCCGCAGCGACGCTAAGCAAGCCCTTACCCTGCGACAAGGAGAGCTGCGAGCTGGCTCAAACACAAGAAGCGGCAGTCGGGCGCGACAGCATCCGGCAAGCCGCTACATCTGAAGTCGATCAAGATCCAGTTTCGCGAAAAAAGCAGCGAAGTCGGGAATTTCAGCGGACTCTGACACGAAGAAGATCCCCCTGGACCCTTCCGACCCCTCCAAGACTGCCTTAGTGCGGGACCGGACTCGACCCCAAATAGCAAGACTGCGCTCGTGCACCTTCCTCAAGCCAACAAAGATATCTTCGCATGGAAACCGTCCGACATGCCGGGCGTACCAAGGGAGGTGATCGAAGCACGCCCTAACACGTGAAGCCAGACGCCAAGCGGTCAAGCAACGGCTGCGGCGCTTCGCTCAAGACCGCAAGGATGCTATCCCGGGAGGAAATCACCAAGCTCCTCGCAAGCCGGCTTCATTCAAGGAAGTCTAACCACCCGGACTGGCTGGCCAACCCAGTCCTGGTCCGGAAGAAAAACGGTAAATGGCGCATGTGCGTCGTACACCGACCTCAACAAAGCGTGCCCAAGGAACCCCATTTGGTCTTCCCAGGATAGATCAGGTGGTTGACTCCACGGCGGGGTGCGACCTACTCAGTTTCTCGACTGTTACTCGGGATATCATCAAATTAGCTTGAGGGAACAAGACTGTTTAAAAACATCTTTCATCACGCGTTTGAGCGTATTGCTTATATCACAATGCCGTTCGTCTGAAAAACGCAGGCGCAACCTACCAAAGGGCTATTCAGCGGTGTCTTGCACACCCAGATCGGCGTAACGTGGAAGCCTACGTCGACGACGTGGTTGATCAAGTCCAAGTCCCAGAAAAGACCTCATTGCCGACTTGGAAGAAACCTTCCAAAACCTTCGAAGATTCAAGATGAAGTTGAACCCGGACAAGTGCGCCTTCGGGGTGCCGTCTGGGAAGTTACTCGGCTCATCGTCTCGCACCCGCAGCATCGAGGCTAACCGGAGAAAAGTCAACGCCATCAGAACATGGCGTCCCCAGACCAACTGA
Source organism: Oryza meyeriana var. granulata (assembly GCA_003991445.1). Classification (NCBI taxonomy): domain Eukaryota; kingdom Viridiplantae; phylum Streptophyta; class Magnoliopsida; order Poales; family Poaceae; genus Oryza; species Oryza meyeriana. The sequence goes on from RYFJ01002709.1 coordinate 146,318, forward strand.
AAGACGTCCAGCAAGCTGACAGGCTGCATGGCGGCACTCAGTCGGTTTATCTCCCGACTGGCGGCGAACGGGGCATGCCCTTCTTCAAGCTCCTCAAAAAGGCGGACACCTTTCAGTGGACCCCGGAAGCCCAGCGAGCCTTCGAAGACTTCAAAAGAATTCCTCACATCACCCCCCGTGCTGGCGTCACCCCTGCCCCAGAACCACTAATGCTTTATCTGGCCGGCAACAACACAGGTAGTTAGCACGGCTGGTAGTGGAGCGATCCGAACAGGGTCATCTTCAGGAAAATACAACGGCCAATCTATTTTGTTCAGCGAGGTCCTTAGCCGACTCCAAAACAAGATACCCGCAGGTCCAAGAAGCTGCTATACGGCCTACTCATCACAGTCCGAAAGGCTTGGTGCACTACTTTCAAGCACATCAATCACGGTGTCACAGCGTTCCACTCGGGAAGATTCCTTCATAATCGCGAGGCCACCGGCCGGATCGTCTAAATGGGCACTCGAGCTGATGGCGTTTGACATCACCTTCTCAGCCACGGACAGCTATCAAATCTCAAGCTCTAGCCGACTTCGTGCCGAGTGGACAGAAGTTCAACTCCAACACCCAACAACAAAGCTAGAGTACTGGACAATGTACTTCGGACGGTTCCCTACGGATCGGCACTGCCGGGCTGGAGTCATACTGACATCCCCACTGGCGAAAAGTTGAAGTACGTACTACAAATCCACTTCCCGGCTTCCCACAACGCGCCGCGGAGTACGAGCTCTGTTCACGGGCTCCGCATTGCCATATCACTCGGCATACGTCGACTGGTTGTGCGCGGAGACTCCCAAACTCGTGGTCAACAAAGTCATGAAAGACTGGACCTGTTCGACGACACAATGCGCATACTGTCAGGAGGTCCGCAAGTTGGAAAAACAAGTTCGACGGGCTGGAAATCACACACACGTCCTGCGTCAATACAACGACGCGGCCGACGAGCTGGCAAAACATGGGATCCAGCCGAGAAGCGGTTCCGACTGGAATCTTTGTCGAGCAACTTAATGGAAGCCATCAGTTCAAGAAGAAGAAACCGGCACAAGAGCAGTCGTTAGGCGAGACCCCGACCACCGACGAAGTGGCTGCACATATGTCAAAGACTGGAGGGTCCTGTTCTCAAAATTCCTCCTGAACGATGAACTCCCAGAAGATCGCAGTCCAAGCCGAGCAGATCAAGCGTCGAAGCAAAAGCTTCCTGCTATTAGTCGGAGAAGACCTGTATCGAAGGAGCGCATCCGGTGTCCCATGCGCTGTGTCGACCACCGAGGAAGGCAAGCAGATCCTGCATTCAATCCACTCGGGCATATGTGGCAACCACGCTGCATCCAGACGTTAGTCGGAAAGGCTTACCGGCAGGGATTCTTCTGGCCCACCGCAGTACACAGACCCAAAGACATCGTTCCGCAAGTGCGAGAGGTGGCCAGTTCTTCGCAAGACAGACAAATCTCCCCGCCCAGAAACTCCAGACTATCCCTATCTCCTGGCCATTCGCAGTATGGGGGCTCGACATGGTCGGGCCATTCAGAGAAAGCGCCAGGAGGGTTTCACGCATTTATTCGTCGCAGTGGATAAATTCACCAAGTGGATGTGAGGCTAAACCCGTCGCAACAATCACAGCGCACGATCAAAGGACGTCATCCTGAGTATACTATACCGTTTGGGGTCCCTAACCGCATCATAACCGACAACGGGACTTCAGTTCGCGCGCGGTGCCTATTCCAAGATTTCTGCGACGTACTTCGGCATCAAGATCTGCTAGTGGCATCTGTGGCCACAACCGCGGAGCAACCGGGCAGGTTGAGCGAGCCAACGGCATGGTCCTACAAGGCATCAAGGCCAGGATATACGACGGACTACAAGCCAGATGCGGGTCGGTGGGGTACAAGAACTACCATCCGTCTCTGTGTCCCTCAGAACCGACGGTTAGTCGGGCAACCGGGCAATCCCCTTTCTTCCTGGTCTTACGCACCGAGGCCATGCTACCGACTGAATACAGTTCTGGCTTCCGGCGAGTCGGCTTACCCGAGGACGACCTCCAACGGCAACCGAGCTGATCGAATAGATCGCTTGAGAAGAAGAACGCCGCAACAATCCAGTCCGGCAAGGTATCTTCAAGGCCTGCGTGCTACCACAATCGCAATGTCCAGGGCCGCGCCTTTTTGGTCGGGGAATCTCGGTTCTAAGGAAGATACAAACCACCAAGACAGGCACAAAAACTAGCCCCCATCTGGAAGGGCCGTTCATTATAGCCGAGTAGCGGCCAGGCGCCTACCACTGAAACCAAAACGGCGCCTCACACCAATCATGGAAATATAGAACACTACGTCTTCTATATGAGTTTACATTTCAATATGTACTAGTTTTCCTGGACTCACTACGTCCGCTGTTCCAATCGAGTATGAGTCGGGTGGCTGCCGTATATATGTGTGTTTTCAATAACATACAAGCTTATTCCACGCCCGGTTATGAAGCCTGCCACGACGTAGCGCTCGCTACCGAGTTATAGCATCTTACTCCGAACGATTTTATCAAGTTCTATCGAATTAACCGGTTGCATGCTACATGGTCGGCAAAGCAATGACAACCGAATAATAAGTTTGGTTGCCACGACACATATATTACGCATGATCTATATGAAAGCAATATGTACACCGACTACAAAAGTATTGCCTTTCACAGACCCAGGTCTCGTAATCGCTTCAGCAGTCGCTCGCCGGAGATCCAGCTTCCAGCGCTTCCCGTCGGCGCATTCGCTCCTCGGAAAAATCCCTCGCCGATTGGCCCTTCAATCCCGCCCTCGGTTATGACTGTCATTGCTAGGCTGTTGATTTGTACTAAGTCTGGCCACGCCAGCGGCAACTCCCGCTCGTGAGTACCTTTTCAGTGGCACTCGGCCTCCTCGAGTCGCTCCCCATACTGAGAATTCTGTAACGGTCCCACTGCGGGGGTCTACAAGGTTCAAGAAGCCCTTTCACGGACCCGACAGGATCTCCGTGACTCCAGAGACCTATCTCCTCCGTGTTTAGACCGTTTACTGGGCCTGGGTACGTTGGCCTCATGCCTCCAATCCGCCGGCAGTGAGCCTTTGTCAAGATTTCGGCTACACCCAGGACTAAGTATTGGCTGAATCACAGTCGGGTTGAGGAACTTCTAGTCGGCCATCCCACCCGGCCACGGTCTTTGCTCGCAGTTCGGCCTTGCTCTTATCCGAGCCCTTTGACGATCGGCCTTTCTCAACTCGGACTTCTCCCGTCAAGCTCTTTGGCGTTTGTCAGGTCGGCCTTACCCTTTGCAAGCTCTGGCCTTTGGCTTACTTTCGGCTCCTTCAAGCTGCACTCCCTCTCCGCTGGGTCTTTAACCTCCGCTTCAAGGTTCTTGCCACCATAATAGCCAAGAGCTCAATCGTGCTGTCATGACACCAGCCGAGCAGTCGGGACACATAGCTGGATGAATACATCAACGGTCCAGTCTGGAAATTTATAACTCGAGGATTTTACCTCTGAATCTTCTCAAGCTAAGGTCCACGTCTCTGCCTGAGTGAATTCAGCGCGCTTTCAGCCCAGGCCTCCCTCTCGTGTGACGGCGCCCTCCATCTCGGCCTTCAGATGCCCGGATTTTGCAGATTCCGTGAGGTGGGGAGCCAGTCTCGACCCAAGGGATTCCCTTCCGTTCATTCGCTCGTTGCGGTCAACGAGCTTCTGTCGGACGAGAACAAACTCACGACCAGATGTCAACATCAAAGACAAGAAGATTGCTGGAGCTTCACTACAAGAATCATACGCACCCCCGACCCGCTTATGGCGGCACGAAGCAGGCTCCTTCCGTTTCTCTCCTTGCGTACGGACGCATCGATAGCCTGAAACTTTCATAGTGCCGTCGGCGAGTTGTTCCACGTGAAGGTCGTGGCATCACAAGGGGGGAGCTACGATCCGAGGCCAAATGTGGATCTCGGCGCGGCGCACGGCCTGACTGAGTGGCAAAAGATGACGATTAACTCATGATGGCGACGGAGGTCCTTGGCGCTCGGCACTGCCTTCCTCCTACAACTCGGGGACGGCTCGGGGTCCGTCTCCCGCGTTCGCGACGTACGTGCCTCGGGGCTGGCCCGGTTCAACTCACCTCTGGTCGAGTGGCGGTAGTGGCCCAAGCGAGCCACCTCGTCTCAGCGACCGGGCTGCCACGCGCTCAGCAGGTGTTTGTTCTGTGCCGCTCGGCTTGGGGCGAATCTCTCATCAATGTGTGAGCAGAGGGTGTCAAACTTTTTGAGTCGATATCGGCCCGCTTCCGCACAACGAAGAAACACAGAACTGTGTTTTAACATACAGACGACTACAGAAGGCCGAGTACCGGCACCTCTTGAGAACTCAGCTTCCTGCCAGCCGCCCGCTCCCCCGGCGAAGCGCTACATCTGGCAACTCGCCCCGTTAGGCATCGGATGGCGAGTGCAATCAGCCTGGAGTCGCCTCGACTCCGCTATGTGTTCGGGTCTTTGCCCCAATCGGCCTTGCCTTCTGGTTGGGCTCCTTGGCGCGCTGTTGCGAGTACGACAACGTCGAGCTCAAGCCTGCTATCTCAGCCTGGGACCGGACCCCTGGCGTTGTGGCAGCGGTTTGCCTTATCTTCAAGCTGCCACTCACGGCGCGCTCATGGCCCCCTCGCTGCCCACGATATAAAATTCGGCTTTTTTCCCCTTCTTCTTTTGAGTCGGGTGGGGCATCAGAGGGATCGCCTCGCCCTTCTTCTCACGCGACCGCAGGACAGAGGACGAGATGTCCTTCATCCAAATCCTCATCCCTCGACTGACAAGCAAAGGCCACGAGTGTGGACGTTTCTTGCTGCTTCTGATATGGCATGTTCCTGTATTGACTACAGCGTCAATGCTGTTAGTCACGCTTGCTTCCATTATGTCTTCGTTCAAATTTCTCTCATATGCTTTACATGTAGTATCTATATTATCTTCCTAGCTATTACTCAGTGAGCTCAGGACTACCTCATTTAAGAGTACTTTTGCACACCCAAGCACCGTTCCACAATGGATGAAGTGATCAACTCCATCCATAAAACGTGAAGATAAATGTGAGTTAGTGTGCCAATTTTCACCTGACGTTCCGCGGTTTATAAATTCACTTCTCGGCCTCTCAGAAAGACGTAATTTAGCTATATAAGGACCCTTAGTCTCGCGCCTTTTACTCCACTATTTATTCTTTTATTTTTTTTTATTTTCCCTCGTCTTTTCTTTCACCCACTGGTAGGCATGTACGACCCCTTTCAAAATTAGCCAAATATCATATGCGTCTATCCGTTGCTCCCACTCTATGTCACCTTCTAAATATGTCTGTCCGCCTCCTCGCTGTCCACTTTTGGTCTGGGTCGTGGTTACCTTTGATAGGTCGCAAGTGCCGAAAGCCTTCTCAACTTCAGCGGCGGACGCGCCTCGTCAGGGAAACGACGAAGAGCCACCCAGGGGTCCTTGTGTCAGGCCGGCCCTTTCTTGAGTATCTATCTTGTCGAGGGCATATAGGCTGGCCTGGGGCAACGCCGAGTATCTGCAAAGGGTTGCTCAAGACCAGGGTTGGCAACACGTCGTGGCGGCGAGCGCATACCCGCGATACGGCGGCAAGGAAGGAGCTAGACCAAGTATGATGCGCGGTAAAATACCCGACTCACTATCGGCTGTATCCAGGAGCCCTCGTTTCAGAGAAGATTTCAAGGGCAGAATCATATATATTTGTCTTTCTTCCCATCAACTCGCTTAGTGAAGACCAGCCCCCCCAATCACCACAATGTTACTCTTGGAGCTGGGGCTTGACATCGAACAATGTGGGAAAGGGTGAAGATGGGGCTCAGACACCAGAAAGCATCGGCACAAGGGGGGTTGTAACGGAATATGTAGATCTGGAAGGATCCAGTGGGGCAGTTGACATGCCACCAACTCCACCGGTAGGAGATCCTAGTAATTGTCCGAGGCGCGAAGAACGTCATGGAACGACGGGAAGCGACTACAAGCGCCTAAGTCTAAGAAAGGGCGAAGGACGAGACCAGTAAGTAGGCAACCAGGCGAGGAATGTCTTTGGATGCGGCCGTAGAGAGCTGACGGATCCACTATTGACGAACCTGCGCGCTCGAGACGGCACCCTCCAATGGTGCTGGGCAAAACTCAGGCCTCGTCATCCAGCCGTCTCAGCTTTACCGAGCCGCCAATCGAATCGGCCAAGAATCGTGCCGGCGGCTGGCTACCCTCAGGATTCGTCGCCTTCGACATACTGGAGGTGTGAGAACTGGGGGAAAGCAAATCGGGGTTGGAATAAACAAGGAATTAAAATCGCCGAAGTCCGGTCGGGAACGGCTGCTGCTAACCTTAGCCGGCGGAGGAAAATAGGACGCGAAGGGAAGGGACGAAGGATTGTGCTGAAACATGATCTTTTTCTCTCTCCCGCTCCTTTTTTATAGCCATGAATCGGAGTAGATACCCAGCTGAGCGACGATTTGGTATTACGACAAGTATGTCTTACAGTAGCAGTCGCTGCCATAGTGCGCGCCGAGGCTCACGGAATGGTCAGTAGAATGAACTAATGGGCTTCGAGCTGGTGGAACAACTACGCGCGCAGAAAATTCGTTGCAGGGCAACAGATATGCGCCGGAAGCTGCACACTGGGATGAGGCCTAATGGAACCATAGTGCTTGTGTCTCCTGGGGCGGATCGAGTTGCTGGGGACTCATCGGACCCAGTTCCTTCAGGGAGGATAGATCCTAGCAAGATCACAAGTGCTTCATGAAAAATGGAGGAGGCGGTATCGGTTCTGTCGCAGGACATGACCCACGTTAATCTGATTATTTCATAAAGGTACCTCGCCTACATGCATGGCCAGAGCCATG